>JAQGAK010004511.1:0-12078 GCA_034696945.1 Lipothrix lubbocki
TCTTCAAATTAATTGAATTGATAGTTGATTTGAAGTTGAAAATCGGTATTTTTAGTTGTAGTTGTCGGAGCTCTAATATAAAGAAGGAAATAAAACTACGGAGTAGTTGTCAAAGGGTTGCATCAGGAAATAAATGCTTGGGTCTCACCAGAAATTTCTACTTTAAGCACTTCTTTCCCCGTACAAAGAATACACACTTACCAAGAATAATAATGTATTCCAACGTATAAAATCTTTATTAGGGTTATTCCAACATTATATACAGCATGCTAATGTCAACTAAAGCACCCACATATAAGCTACTAAGATTATAAATATTTAATAATATAATATTTATACCGCCCGCTAGTACCCGTTCATGGTCCTAAGACTTGACGTGTGTGTAGTGATATATATTTACATACATACGTACATGTGATTCTTCCAATTTGATGTGATATGTGGGATGTACGTCATGATAATAATGCCTGTCGCATGCTTCCGATCCTTTTGCTACACTCCAGTAACTACAAATCCTTCTCGTATTATTTTGGTCTGTTATTATTTTTACAGCTAGTAAGGTTATATCTCTCTGGGTTTATTCCCATCGTTTCTCCGCCTCTATGAATCGCAGGTAAACTAGTAGGATTTATACTTCCAAAATTAATTTTTCTCCAGAGCTACCCGGATTATTGCTTTAATCAAATTTCCTTTACAAGCACACGACTGAAATACATGTGACCGGTGTTTCATTGCCGTTTTTTACCCTTTCCGAACTCCTTCCTTTTGGCTCGGCATCATACGATGGAGGCTGAAACCGTATGCGTAATATCGCTCAGACGAACGTTTTTGTTTGTCACATTATTTTTTCAAACTTCTCTTTAATCATCCTTCCATCCACTTGACTTCCTCTTTTGTCAACAACTTAATTATTAAAATTAAGAACGAATTATTGTTTCTTTGTTCGAAATTTGATTGGTCCTAAAATGCTGATTGGCCCAAGATGGAGGAAATTTTATTATAAAACTTCATATTTTCAGAGATTAATTGTGATATAATAAGGAAACTTTATTATTTGTCTCTCAGAGTATCGCAAAGATGACAAGTTTTGCAGGAAGTAATGAAACATTGATTTATTTCTCGTCTCCGGTATTTGTCTAATATGCGTCATATGAAATCTTAAGATTTCAATTTTTCTACCCAACTGATTTTTTACATGACAAGCATCTTGTAGGTACTGCAAGAAACTTTGCATTATAACTTGTTCGTAGTTTTGCATTTTGGAAGAAAGTCTACTACGCTGGAACTTTTAAGCGGAAAAAAATATACATGGATCTGCAGCGCCGGACATGTCTAAAATGAAAAAAATGAAGCGGAAATCTAAATTGTAAATTGTATCTGGGGCAAGACAATTTAATAACTTATGAGAAGTACGTCAATCCTTTAATCTATGCTTTGGAGGAGAAATTCAGAATTGAATTAGGCTTTTACTAAATACTCATCAGAAATGCATCGAGAAGTCAATCCCTCGGTCTTGAGTCAAATGTATCTGCCCTTTGCTCATCTTTTAGACTCTCAAATGAATAAGAAGACACTTTGAACAAGAGCGCTTTGCCCCTTTTGCTCCCCTTTTATACCTAGAGTTTTGTATTTCTGATAAAAATGCATGAAGAAGAAACTCTCGAGTGAGCATACACACACAAGGCTTTTTGGGACCAAAGGTTACCGCTTTTTTTATATTTTTAAAGCAGCCACGTAACCAAAGAGCTTCATTACGTGTTCCAAATCGACGTACACATGAGAAAATTTATCTTGCCTTTTTTAGAACAAGTACCAACAAATTCATCCCTCATGAGTATTCAGTTGCTTTATGATTCACTACCGTTAGTAGTATGAATACGAGCCTCATTTTCTCCTCTGACTTTTTCTCGTGTACAATCAACTTGGAATTCACTTGATATATCATTCAATTACAATATGAATGACATTCTGGATAGGGAAAGAAAATCTGATAATCAAAATGATTTCCTCGTTTTCACACATGCACATCCCACTCGTCCTTTTTCAACTCATCACAGTACAAAGAAAAGCAAAGAAATCGGTATTTTTTAAACCATCAAGCCCGTAGTCTCTATACACAGGATGCGAATTACCAACCTGGAGTTTCATTTTGAAAAATCCTATTAATTTTGAAAGAAAAAACTTCGTCAGACTTTGTTCATTATACTAAAGGCAAAATTTCCCTTAAAATTTACATTAAAACTACTTCATTCACGATGCTGCTTTAACATTCAGCTCTTTTTAAGTCACTGCTGGAAAGACTAATCCGTCATTACTTACACAAAAGAAATCAATGTATATCTACGTAACGTATGCTAAATTAAAATAATTACTAGTAGACTAACCATGCAAAAGTATTGCCAAAGGGGAAAACTAGTCAAACACTGTTGGAACCAAAACTTCATCAACTGTAGGTGGAAACCGAAAGCTTGACATGTTAATTCATTTATGACACTGAAACTGGAGGTGTACGTATAGTTTATGGACGGAACTGTGTTGGTGATCAAAGAGCATTCCATTAACGTTTTACGTTTCAGTTACCCAAAAAATGTGGCGGTGAAAACTTGCGAGAATTTGGGACACCATATACATTGACATTGATGTAGGATTTATTCCAGCATCCTAGAATCAATTATATGGGGATGTGAAGTTTCGTGAGAAAAACTGCCAGTCCGATGAGCAACTTGATGCAATCGAATTTCAGTCCGATGAGAGTTCGTTTAATAATACCTGATCTGTTCCGAGGGTTAATATTGATGTGACATGCTATATGACGAAGGTCATTCATATGTTACCCTAGACATGCTTACACTACTATTGTAAATTAGTATCTTGATTTCTATTCCTTTAGGTATAAGTTGAGTGTATTACATCCGTTGCACTATACATAAACTGTTGTGCAATGCATTTGCTATTTCAAGGGGTTTGAATCACCGCTTGCATAGGAATGTGAGTTTATATGCGAGCGTATATGATTTTGTATGTGTTTCATGTTGTTATTGTGTTGTAGATACTGAAAATTTAACTACATGCTTTGCCATTCACATCCACCAGTCCGATGATGGAAATAGTCTATTAGAGAATCTGGAATCGCTCCAGAGAAAAAGTTTTTGGTTGGCTTTAACAATTCTATGGCTATATGCACTTATAAGTATGCAGTAATGTAAAGTGAGAATATTATGTATTAACAATGAAAACCGTAGTACATACAAAGGTTGAAGAAACGCCTGAAATTGCTGGTCATAATTTATGCAAAGGAGTAGTTGCAAGCTAAGGTAAATACAGTAGGTGTGGAGCATGTGGAAAGCAGTGTCTACCGCTTTGTTGGAGCCTTACGGAATTATCCAGAATAGTAGAGTTGAGAAGAGGAGAACAAATTCCTGGAATTTGTCAAATGATTGTGTACTCGAAGGAGAAGAAAAATCATGGGGATTGAAAGCATCATCATACGTGGGCATAGGAAATGAACATGATACATGTATATGTACAAGGGGAGAAAAAAGGCAGAGCAATAAATGCCAGTGAAAAGGAGCAATTTTTCCACTCTTGTACCTTACATTTGTGACAGTTTTTGTTGTAAGTTGAATTCTCTTGGCGTCATTGTAGAGCAGAAGCATATAATAAAGCCCCCAATTTGTAGTGAATTTTTGATACCAGCGGTTTCATCATCTCTAGAAAAATTGTAGACATGAGACTGACGGAGAATTTCATCTCCGGTAAGTAGGAGATGGGAGAGAACCTTTCGATTGCAGAGTCTCCGGAACGTCATGAGAAGTTCAGTATTTCTCGATGTTAAGTACATGGGGTGAACATATTCGACATGCAGTGACAAGCAGTAGTTTTCTTAAGGTTGGTTCATAGATTGGAGGTGGGAACGTTGGGTATAAGTTCTAAACCCAGCTATTTTATAGAAATTTATATATCATTTAAGCTTTCTCAATATAGAAATAATCGTCAAAGTCATTATTGTACATAGATACATTTACAGAACATAACAAATACTTCCAGCTTTATCATCCGTGTGGGTTTTCTAATGCCAGAATCTGATTGTGAATCATCTACCTATACATTCTTCCTTTCTTTCCTGCTTTGTATTCTACATAGGTTCTTTATGCTGTTGCCAATTGCACGGTGAAGATATTCTGATAGATTGGGGTGGTTTTATGTATCTACCAAGATAGTTTGTTTACTTTTGACGAGACTGACTTCCTATCGAATACAATTTACTCGATTTAACAAACATTAGGTTCATTTTCCTCAACTGAAGCTCTTCTGGAACGCGAATAACCACGAGAACTCAGCCTGTCATGTTTGGCATTCAGTAGATAGATACGTATTTGACAAGTGTATTCATTTATCCTGAAGCACCAAAAGGTTTAAAAAGAAATGGTGGCAGGATTTTTCGAAAGCACGGTAAATCTTGTGAGTCCTTGTAAACATAATTTGTCATCCGCTCTGCCTGGAATTATTGTTGTTGCCCCAAGCGTATATTTGCTACATAAAACTACATTAAAAATGCTTACCCACTAATGTAAATACAAAACATCGTGGAAGAAAATCAGGAAAATTGAAACAGCTGTGATAGCAAAACATTATTTTCAGAGGGAAAGCATTTAGGTAAATAGTGAAACGGGATGCTTTAGAATCCAGCGAATCATTGAATTAACTTCATTAAGAGAACGTTATGCTACCAGATTCCATTTTCATTGCGCTTTGGCAGTAAAATCATTACTTAAAATTATTCACAACGGCATTGGTTACACATTCAAAGAAATCTCAACGCATTTGTCGAAACATTTACTTATGTACGTAGGAGTTGCTTTGGTGTTACCAAAACCACCAGAGATGCATGTAAATTTTGCCAGCAGACAGATTTGTCACGCTTCTTCATCCATTACTTTTCGGAGCATTCAAATCATCATTCGGCGTATTTCAATGGTGAATATAAAAGGAAAGTTTTGACATGCAACCAAAGGCCTGCTCTTTACATGGGTAGTATACAGATCTGTAATGGATTTGTGTGATACCTGCAGGAAAGATAGGTGAATTGCACGTGAAGGAACTGATGAAATGACGTTATAACGAACAACGGACAGTACACGAACATGTTTGTCATCAGTCAACATGTCATACTAACATGTGTAACATGTTCTTAACTTGTTTATGTGCCTGGCGCAATTTCTAAGTGTCAACAGCGATTATTTGAATGTTAAAACAACAGCAGAACTAGCGTTGTAAAAGTAACAAGTCGAGTGGAATGCCGTGTTATTTTGTTACTTGATTTGACGACTTTCTCTCTCAAGCCATTTCAATTAGCATTTTCATAGTACAAATACTTGACTCCTCATGGCTCACGACACTAAGAAGACGGGAATGCTTTGAAGACTTTTCCTATGATCAAACCCATTATATTAGACTATCACGGCTGTTATCTCTCGCCTGGTGTAAAGAAAGTCTATTATGAAAATTCCCTTCACTCCTTAACACCTAAAATTCACTTGATTCAGTCTCTGTCACTAATCTACGATAGTTAATTAGAGTCAATCAATATTGAGATGAATAGACAGGCAATGAATATGATATTTTATACTGAACAAACTGGATGGATAATTAGGAGAAAATTAGAAAGTCAGTAGTTAGTTCACTCAAGCGGGCAATCTACTTTGTGTAGCAATGCCGGTGGCGTAGCAATTTCTTTCATTAAAAAGGACGGAGACGAAATCTGGAGTTTGGAAATATTAAATTAAGACCATCTGTAGATTTTCCAAGTATATACAGATATATACAGAGATAAACTCTTGTTTGCTTGGGAATTTTATGCATATTATGTCTAAAAACAAATTGCGAGAATGGCCCTTCATTTTACAATGGGATCTGGCGTAAAAAGTATCTTTTCAAGTGCCTTTTCTTGAGTATTTTGTGCTCCTCGTTAGCGATCAGGAAAAACTCTACACAAGCTGTAAATCTACAAAAGTCTCCTCCGCTCTTTGCAATATTTTCTCAACCCTTTCCCTACTTATCACCCTTCAAGCAAAATGTGTATGGTTGTTGTAACGCCACTAAGTACCGGAGCTTATATAATTCTTCGTATGCATATTTTTAGACATATTTCTTTCTAGACAACCTCGTAGTTATAGCAATTAAACTACCCACATTAACATAGCATGAGGTACTCATTTCTTGTTGTGCTTATAAATACTTTTTCGTATTAGAGAAACACTTTTGGGCCTTTCTTTCGCCGTTTTCCAGTCATTTGGCGGTTTTGCATAAATGATTCATTATGTATTCAAATATTGCAAAATATTTGATAATATATGCACGAACTTACAGCTTTGTATTTAAAGCTAGCTTTGTCTTTGTATCTTTGCCTAGAGCTTCAATGTTTATGTAAAAGCTACGCGGTAATTTTTGTCAATTGGTAGGTTTGAGTTCTCCTGAGAATCCCTGGTCTTTCCCGAGTAAAAACTTTCAGGTCTAGGAGCTTATCACACACTTACCACAATCACAAGTACTGCGATGTATATACAGTCATGTCAAGTTTTCTGTTTAAGTTTTGAACTTCTTTATGCGTTGGTGCTTCAAACCTACACATAACCACAAACGGATACAACTGAGGTAAAGATAACATTAATATGTATATGGACTTAGACGTATGTAAAAGTGTGCGGAAAAAGTTAGACAACCGATTCGTTTCCAGTTTCTTAAAGGCGTCTGTTGTACTATACCTCCAACCTTACCAACCATCCCTTCTATATACTCCTCGTACCGGTTAAAATTGAAGCTCATATAACCCCGTATAAAAATGCAGTAGCTTCGAAGGCTATTTTGAAACTTCCGAAATAACTCTTTAATTAAACATTTATTTTAGCCGTTTGTCCTCAGCATTATATGGTAAAGAGCACAGCGTTGAACCAATTGCAATGGTTTACCTCACAATGAGTTGTATTTCTCACAGGGCTTAAGGATTCGATTGGTTTGATAAGATTAGTGATTAGCGTTCTACCAACGTAAATTGAAAAACATGGCATGGAAAAATAATTTCTATCTTTAATATCAAGAAAACATAGTTTTGCTTATGTATATGGGTGATGTCTTTGGCATTAGTTCCGATGATGTGAGCTCAGCTGTATTGATCATTTATCCAGCCAGCAGCCGAACTTCTTTTTAAGACGGTTGAAACTTTGGGGCATACGTAGACTTAAAATATTATAGAAACTTTGGGGCACACGGAGACTTAAAAGGTTATAGACTCTGTCCGGCAAATACTTACTTCCTGTCAGGGTGTTGTGCGAATTAGGATGAGCCCTTACTATAACGTCGGGGCAGTTTCTTTTAATGTCCCTTCCATTTCATCCTTATTGCAGAGTTTTCTTTTCTTTTCCCTTATTCGGGTTTACTTTATTTATTGTGTAGGCGGGAATTGCAAATAGGACCAGAATACAACTGCTAATTCCCTTAGGATGAGACGATTATTGATCCACTTGGTTGACACCATGATTCATACACTAACACCATTGGGCATCATTAAAGAAGCATGTACATAAATGTTATCAAATAATTTCGGAACACATACAAGGCAAGCACTTGTAAACCATACATACGAGTTTGCATGCTTTACGTAATCAGAGATTTTGCCACAAGCAAATTATTTATTTACGACATTACTTCTATGCTGCTTTTACCGCCCAGATAAAAAGGGATTAGCAAAATGCAAAACGATGTCAAAATTGCATGTCACTGCTGTGAGAACATATGCAAAGGATTCAAAACATGTAGCATTTAAGCGATCCAACAGGATTTTCTCTCCTTCTGGACATATTTCTCAACGGAGAGTGGGCATTTGCATTAAGCGTGCCCCCCGTTGAACATGAAGAACTTTTGACACATACGTAGGTCACAAAGGTTAACGCTGTCGCAATTTAATTACTTCAACTTTTAAACTCATGGAACAACTTTGAGGTAGCTTAGTACCCCAGGATAGCCCAAGGCGTGGGAAATATCAACTTCTTCATAGGTACTTACCTCTGCTATCTTTTGCAATAACAACATCGGCTTCGGGGCACTTGCAGACTCATAAGTAGTACATATTTCGATTGCTAAATACAACTAACCTACATCAAACACTCCTTAAGGTCCAACTTTAGATTTCAAAACGTGGATGTTTTCGGAGTTTAAAACCTAAAACAATGTATAGAAAAAACTAGTAAATCTGCAAATATTATAGCATTCATGTAACCGCAACACAATCCTCCTATAGATAAGCTTCCCAGTGTGTATGTTGCGCCACTGCACTGGTTGAGCAGCAAAACCAGGAAACGGTCGTGATTGTGATTATTAACGTTTAGATAGTGTTCAAATGAACCAACAGATGTAAAATATAAAAGCTAACTTTATCCAAGGTGAAATCTGACATGCGAGATGCGAACTTAGTACAAGCGTCAGAGAGTCAAACAAGTGTCAATGAGACATGGCAGCCATATGGCCACATAAAGGTGAATGTATTATTAGTATTTAATAAAAAGGACAAAGCGCGCACCTGTAGAAATCTTCGTCATATTGTCGTCAAATAAGGTTGAATAAATGTTCAAACAACAAATAATAGGTCAAAAAAGGCTTCATGAATTCCTATTCAATCCTTGTTGTTTAGTCTGATACGTAGAGTACTAATAGCAAGTCCTTTTTCTTTCGTTACCTAAGTTATTGTGACTTTTCGTTGAGAGTCACATTCTCCGTAATTTATTGTTGATAATTTTAGTCCAAGAGAAACCTTTTCCGTTGAAGTTTTCATTGTGATTATTTTTTCATTAATATGTTTGTTAACTAATCGCAGTAGAGTCGCCATATTATTACCGATCCGCAAAACTGCGTCGGTAGTCACATAATGTTTAAAGTTTGTTTGCTATTCACGAAAAGCCATAGACATTCAATTTAAAAGCTTCCACACACACATACCCAGTCACCCAGTCACAAATGCAAATCAATATAAAAAATCATCCGATATTACCATCGAAGAAATACAATTTTTCAGCATTAACCTCTGCGTAGGGAATTTCTAGGGATGAGACCACAGAGTCTCAATTAATGTAGCTAAATTAACTATTAGGACTAGGTTCTAGGTTTATACCAAAACCTTGCGTGTGATTTTGACATTGGTAAAGACTAGGAACGAAACGAACTCATCTGAAAATTCAGCGTAATGACTTTCGGCGGTAGCCCACCAGTTAGTTAAGATAGTTTGAAAACGAAGGAAATCATGTTGAGCTTCCAAGAAAGATCTAAAACTTTTCACCATGTTGTGATTCAAACTGCACGACATTATAAACGGCATCTTCGCTAGTTTTTTGAGCTGGTAGGTAATACAATTTTTTCCACGTATACATACCAAAGCCTGGTTCTTTGAAAGTTGATTCACTTGGCCCCTTGTGGTTTCATCTTGCATACCAATTTTTATAAGTTTTTCCAATACTCCTCCCACACACTGAGTTGAAGCTTTGTGGTCGCCACAAGCATTTTGTGTATATATTTTATAGTCCTAAAACATTTCTAGTGGTCTTCTAGTTTCTAGAAGTAACTTTCCTACTTGTATATGCCTTCTAAAATAAGACACATTTTTAGGGTCGCGTAGCGGATCTAATGCTATGCTGCGCTTGTTACGTAGTATGTATTTAGTCATTTGATTGTAACACTTCCAAAATTGCTAATAGAATATAAGAACAACATATGGATGTTATTCTTTCTAGTTGTACAAACAAACCTATTTTACTTTAATATACAACACATATAATATCCCTTACATTATACGTAATACTCTAGGACTTGTACATATCTGTGCATGTATCACGATATATGACTATACTATAATTGAGATACCGAAATAGGGTAAGGAACAGCAAATGTTTACTTGTCCGAATGCAGCTGATGCGATTCCACTTTTTCTTTTCTTTTACTAAATCAGCATGAAAAGAATACATAGTAACTGATATTTCTGCAGGTGTCCCCTCCGTATAAATTTATCTTCATTTACTCTTTTACACAGTGACTTTTCCGCGAGGCTGTAAACTTCACAGGAATAACTTTAAAAAAGCATCTGCGAATAGCCCAATCAGTCTTTAATTGAAGTTAAGCGAATCCATCGACGTCATCCAGTAAGCTCAATACGTTGTAAGTCCATCAAGACGGCAGGAATTATTTTTAGAGGATGCAATAAAGTCATGAGCGACCAAGTCCCACTCATGTGTGTGCAAATAGTATTTGTGATGTAATTACCTATGAGTACATAATATATAAATAGAGATTACATAACATTACAGAGTTAATAACACAAATATATGGTATTTGTGGAGCTAATTTTTCTTATTTAACCCTCTCGCTGTTTAAGGTATTTCGTAAAATCCGAATATATCTCTCCGTCTTCCACTTTCGTTCCCCGCATGTACTCATTGCCCTCTGTCTTCGAGAAATTTCCCTATACTTTGGACTTTCTCTGTACTTTTACCTGGTAACTTTTCTCCGAAAGTTATTACAGTTGAAATTACTTTATATGTACTCCATACAAAATTAATGAAACATCTTTCACATTTGTGCACATCGTTTCGAATGCTAATTACTATGTTTATCCATGAAATTGTTTACTCTCGCCTTTTAGGTATCTATTTACTTTTACTAAATGTTTTCGTATTTGTATTTAAGTTTACTAAATATGTACAAGTGTTCAAAAATACTGAAATCATATACAAAATTATACATAAATAATGTAGCTCAGTTTGTACGTTACATATAAATATACAGAGTGCCCAATAACCTTTGCGCCCTGGGTATTATTTATACTCTTCATACTTTGTTAATATTTCAAATACATGATCATGAAGAGAATCTGAATTTTATTCTGAATCTAGGTATGTTTTTAGTTTTCAAGTCGTACCACAGATACGAATGCTATGAACATTTCTAAAATATTTTTCTTAATTTTAAACATTCGGAAATTAGGAAGCTAAATATTTTTTTTAATTGATCGTTGTATGCCCATAATTTCTGTAATTATTAACGGATTTCAATGAACTTTTTTGCTGCATTTGTAATAAAATTCTCTACATGAATAACTATTTTGCTTATTTCTAAGGCTTGGTAAATCTTTGAGTAATGTTGGACGTTGTAGACTGATCAGTGGTAAGACATTTTTTGCATACGTAAAGCGTTTGACAAAATCCTTCGTATTTGGCAACAAATAAAATAGTAATTCTTGTAGAGAATTTTATTGCGAATGCAGCAAAACAGGAAATGCCGAAATCTGTTGATAATTACAGAAAATATGCGTGTAAAATAAGAATATTTCAAAAAATAAATAAATTTTGTCAATAAAACTTATCCAAAACCGACAAGGGTTTATTTGGTTAAAGGTTATTGGGCACTCTGTACAATTCGTCAGCGAAAGGTAAACCTGCCACAGGATAACATTATTCCACGGAATTTGTCGGCTGGTCATATAATTGAAACTGGCATTTTGGCAAACTATAAGGTGCCTACGTGTAATCATCTTTCACACGTCATTCACGGATGTTGAATCTGTCATCAAATGTGGCATGAAACAGCGACGACGGAGCATTTCACACTACAAAATGAGACGTATACCATTAAGGAATGATGCAATATTTGGATGTCTAACGTTCATCGGGGGAATATGAGATAACTTGCGCAAGCATTTTGTATGCTTCTTGTCTTTGATGATGAAGCCGAGACCTTCACATTTATTCTGACAGTATGTGTTAATTTCATATAATCATCACAGCTTTCTTAACCTTAACATTATTTATAATGTGATGTAAATAAATCATGAAAATATATGAGAGCAATAATTACAGCAGTAAACAACAAGGTTAAGTAAGTACCTACATAGAGTAACGTTAATAGCGTTCATTACAGTATGGCGGCAATGAAAATAAATACAAAAATTAATACAAAAATAAATACAAAAATTAATACAACAATTAATACAACAATTAATACAAAAATTAATACAAAAATTAATACAAAAATTAATAC
>JAQGAK010004512.1:0-12078 GCA_034696945.1 Lipothrix lubbocki
AATGATAATAAATAATAATAATAAATAAATAAAAATAAATATAATAAATAAAAATAAATATAATAAATATAATAAATAAAAATAAATATAATAAATAGAAATAAATATAATAAATAAAAATAAATATAATAAATAAAAATAAATAATATTAATAAAACATAATAATCAATATTACCACATCCAGCTCGCGCCTGAGTATCCGACAGAGTCTCATGCCCGATGGCCCACTCCCTATCAAAATCACTCGTCTCCCCTTCGGATTTCGTATCTATAGCTTGGCTTTCCTCCACCTTTTTTTTATCATCTGAATTCACCGATGACCCAGCATTCGGGTCATTAAAATATTCCTCATCCTCCGCCGACTCATCTTCGACCTTCTCATACAGAGCAGGCTTAGCGCTATAAACGGATTTATTCCCAGACACAACGTTCCACTCTTGAATCAGCGGCGAAGCCGTTGAAGTTGAAGTTGATGAAATCTCCGTTTCGCGCGTCTTTTCAAAATGAAATATCTTCTGCGCCGTCACATTCCCCGTTACCACTGCCCACTCTTCTCCGACGCTGCTCACAGTTTTAATTGGTGCAGTTGCTATTTTCTCCGTCACATCCTCTTCCACTTTATCTTTATCCTCATTGTCCTGACTAACTCCGACGTTCCCTTGCGGTTGCGGGCTGGCGGGGATTGGATAGCCGAAATTTGACGTTACGGGTTTTTTCCGCACAACAACTGGTGCTGATTTAGGAGTTGTCGGGGGTTCCGTAACTTCATCCTCGTCCTCTTCTGAATCATCTTCTTCTTCGGAACTTCCGGGTGCTCCAGGCGGTGGGCCAGAAGGTTCGGGCGGGCTGGGCTGACCCGTGAAATTTTCCTCTTCTTGCCGGGCGGCAAATGGAGTTTGCGTGGTTTCGTCGTCGACGTTCACATCGGCCTGAGGGATAACTGTTGTGACGTCAGATGGCAGTTCCTGTTAGAAAAAAAATATTTTGAAAATAATTGAAAAAGAATAATACCGAAATTAAATATGAAAAATAATTGTTTAATTTAACAAATACCGTAACGGTGGGTAAGGCCGACGTGCAATGAAATATTGCCAGAGCGGCCAGAGTACACAAAGTAAAAAGCTTCATTTTCAACTTTTGGACTTGTGTCCTTTCCTGTCTGGACGTTGAAATGGCACTGAACCTTGTTCCTTGTGTTGGGAGTAAACTGAATCACGTCCGCATTGAAGTTGTAATGTAAAATATTGTGTGTAAAACGGTTCTTCTTCAAAAATTTGCATAAATAATATCACTGCACCCCCTATGCGTTTAATGTAGTTCAAGTTCATGTAAATCATGTTATCTGAATGTAATTCAGTGCAATTGAGATGTGCGTTTGTATCTGGCTGTGAGACATCAACGGCAACATCTAACCTACATTTATTGGCATTTGTGTAATTGTGTTCATATTATGTACATAGAATGAATATAATTCGGTCTGATACAATTTATTTTTAAGGCCAAAAGTTTTGACTAAAATTGGTATTAAATACTTATATTTTGTATTTATTTTTGTAATAATTTTTGTATGATTTTTGTATTAAGTTTTGTATTTATTTTTGTATTAAGTTTTGTATTTATTTTTGTATTAATTTTGTAATTATTTTTGTATTAATTTTGTAATTATTTTTGTATTAATTTTGTAATTATTTTTGTATTAATTTTTGTATTCATTTTGTATTCATTTTTGTATTCATTTTGTATTAACTTTTGTATTTATTTTTGTATTCATTTTTGTATTTCGACCTTATTATGTCCATGTTGTTTACCAACGGATCAACATCTGACTGATTAACTGGCACAGCAGTCAAAGCAGGCTGAAAAAATCTATTAATATTAATGTGACATGCATTCATTGAGAAGTTTTTATTTTGAAAACCATAAAATACTTTTGGATTCAAGGTCATACAGTACACTTGATTGAGTGCAGTTGTAATGCGAATAATATTCTAGTCGCCGATGTATGTATCTGTACTTATCAAAATCAAAGTCCCGTTAGCATTTTTGTTGATTCTTGTTTATATGATAGTTTAGGTCGTCAGGCTCATATTTATATACAGATATTTAGCAATTACTCTATACATAATGAATATGGTGGTCAGACTTCATTATCACTAGTTTTGGCGCTCCAGTTTCACTTCATAAATTATCATTAAGTAGGCATATTTTGGTTGTAACGTAAAATTATACACATGCTAATAAACTCTAATTTATTATTGAACTTGATTTTATATTCATATAGATATGTATGTATACGTATACTGAGTTTTAAATCGGGATTCAGTTTATTTGATGTAGCTTTATGCAAATACGCAACTCTCAAGGAGATATCTTCACATTTAAAAGATTGAATCTGTGATTCTTGCAACATCGTTCTCCAATGCTTCATCCAAATTCGACATACAACAATTGAGCTCATCTTTCAATTTAACAAACAGTGGAAGCAAAAGTCACAATAAATAGCTAAACCGGACCAACAGGTTGTCAGCATTATAATAGTAAGCCCTGTATGTGTGAATAGCCACTTTATTTTGTAACATTTTTTTCAATATGTATTTATTTATTAGGATAATAAATAATAATAATATACACCCGACTCTCGCTATAAGAGAATTTCATATAAGAGAACCATTTCTGTAAGAGATCCTTTGGGCCCGCATATCATACATAGTTATTTGCATAATAACTCTCCCTCTATAGGAGAATTCCTATGTAAACGACTGAATTTGGTGATTTATACCGTTCCCTTTTAGCGAGAGTTCAGTGTAATTTCCCAACTTGGTTTTTTAATTATTTATTTTTGTTTAGGTACTTTGTATGTTTAATAATTTGTGCAGGTATTATTTTGTTATTAGCGTATCTATCTTGTCATCAAAGTTAAATTAAATGAATCAAAATCAGTTAAAATATGGGTTGCTAAAAGTGTGTAATAATATTGTAGTTTAACTTAACTTAAAATTAGCATTAAATGCAAATACTTTATGTGCTATAGTGCGACATCTGTTGAAATATTTTACATTACCAACTTCTTCAAAAATGTGTACATTAGAAGTTACTTTTGGTAGTTTATGCTATTATTTTCCATTTGAAAACAGCCTGCAAATTAATAATGAAATAACATGATTTAACGCCTAGTTTTTAGCTAGGCGTTAAAAAAGCTGGGCGTCAAAAAAACAGTTTTTTTGAAGCCCCAAGTCATTTAGGATGGGCAATAAATACAAATGAACTCTCAACTAAAATCAGTTCTCGTAGTCTCTATTAGATATAAATTCCTAATGTTACATTACAAATCGACTAAATGTGTTTCCTTTCCACAAGGACATTTTGGGTCGCCACATTTGAGGTAGATGCGGGGGAAACCATCAAAGAGATTCCAGAAAGCTGGCTCAAATCTGATAAAGCTTTGTGCTTTTGACCATTGCAAATATAGGACATTACGGGTAACCACGCAGTTGGTCCGAAGGAAGATTGGACAGAGATGCCTTTAGTGAACGTATATGTTCCATGTGCTAATATTTGATAAAACAATTGTATGTATTAATACTTTGTCTCATGGGTATTATGTTCCAAAGTTTTTATATAACTTGTCTTGTATAACGTATTGATAATTAGTAACATGATCAATAATTTTTCTAGCTGGAGTAGTTGACGCACGTGAAAAAGCTAGAAAATTGGAGAATAAAAATTGAGGAACTGATACTAATAGCGGGTCAAAAAAGAACTACCATCCTGCAGAATATTTGGAACCACTTTTTTCTAAACCAGCAAAAATATCTGAAGCAGTTGCTGTTGTAACAACAACCACTACGCAGCTTCCTGTAATTAATCTTTTAATGCTCCTCTTGCTAGTCAATCTGTATCACCAATTAACAACTTCAGTGTCATTTCAAGAAGCAGGCCAGTTATGTCTAAGGCGAGTTGTCTAATGCGTCTTTGAGCTACTTTCACCGATTGGTTGACCAACTATTAAATCAGTGGGCGTTTTCCCGGCTACAAATACCGGAAAAAATTTATCCATTTAAAACTGGGTAGATTGTATGTTGACATTATAATTATAGTTTAAACATGTCAATTAACATAGATTTTATTTGAATTTTGTAATAATAGATGTATAATATCTGCTTAATATTCATCTTTGAACCTCCTTCTTCGTCGCAACAGTTAATATATTTTTACCCCAAAAATGATGACTTCGCCGAAAGGAAATTTCAAACGCGAAAAACATTTATTTTTAATTGTCGAATTATTTTTTACAAAGATTGTTTTGAATTTAATATTTATATTTACAAGACATGATGTACGAACTTTTGTCAAACTCTCAAAAACGAGTTTTAGTTTGAATTTTACTCTCGAATAAAATAGTTTAGATTTTTTTAAACTATGAATTCTGTGTTAATACAATGAAATTGGGTTAATACACAAATTTGCTACTACAACAACAAAACCCCTTATAACCACTTGTTGCAAATTTTCAAAACAAAAGCACAAAACGTCCAAAATATCATCCTAATTCACTTGTCAAGAATGTATTTAACCGCATTTTCCACTCCTGACCGTAACTCTGATTTACAAAGGCGGTGAGTTTTGCATAAAGTAAATAATATGTTGCTAAATACATACCAAATAATTCATACTTTTTATGTATTAGATTTAAGTTGCAATGGTACAGGAACGTTAGTGAAAATAATGCCAGCCCTTGGTTGTTGTTGTTCTTGAAGATAAGAGTCAATTAATGCCCGGCAACTGCTGATGCGGTCTATAAAGTATATGAAATGTAATAAATAAATCATAAACTTGCTGAATAGTTAAATATTGTTTTCTTGGTACGAATTTCGGGTTGTAAAAAAGGCGGTCAGCATTTATTTGTTTTTGGTTATAATAATGCCAAAGGTGACTGCTAATTCAATTTAAACTGTCAAAGACTTGCTAAATAATTAATTTAATTTGTGACGGATTTCAATAAGCATGGTGTATCAATAAAATTAAGAACTGAAGGACTATGTTTCTTCGTGTTTTGAATATCTAAGGCCTTTTTATGCCAGGTGAATTTTTTGTTATATTTTGTTACATACTGATGCGTTAGACATTCTAAATCATTTAATAAACTCTATCTGGCAGCAACATTCAGTATATATTGCGTAGCAATGATGTAAAACAAGAGGGCATCTGTTAATTAATGCGGATCGCCAGAACACGGGCGTCTTTATACCTGGTATCGCCCACCACATGCTGAATAAATAATTAATTTGGTTCTGGTACCAATGGGTTACACAGTTAAGCAATAATGGTGACCTATAAGATATATCTTTATTGCTGTTGCTTCTAAAGAATATAAACGCCTGGGCAATAAACATTTTATTGTTGCCTTATAAGCTTTTTATGTATAATTATATATCCTTTTGCGCACTTTGACTTACATGAGGTGTTTGTTGTTAGTTCTTTCAAAATTGGGCATTGTTTGATGCTGCACCACAAAAGGGTCTTGTAAATATAAATACTGCACGACAATGACTGTATAGGTCCATCCCACAATATACAATATTTATGTACTTGTAATCCCAAAAACTGGAGAAGTATGAGTATCGTCGGCGCAAAAAAACCACAAATGCATATACAATATAATATAATAAAATTTATATTCTTCATTACCGGTTTGTTTTGATGTTACTAAATGAAATAAATTCACGATATTTACGTTAATTTTAATATTCAAAACGTTACAGTAATAGGGTTGCAAAAAGTTTTACGGCTTTACAAGGAAGGCAAAATATTACCAGGCTCTAAAAAAAGTTCTACAATAAACTCAAAATTTGTTATTTACGTCTAGCAATGTAAACGAAAGTTATTGATCATGTACTTTATTAATTCAGAAAATACTTTATAATATAAATACTTTAAATTTATACTTCAGGAAATACTTTATAATATAAATACTTTAAATTTATACTTCAGGAAATAAGTAGGCATTGCAAAAGTTCCGTTTACACCTCAATCGCAATTATATTTTAACTTGCATTAAAAAACATTGCTTAACAACATATGTCAGCCAAAATCTAGAGTGCAAAGCTAAACATTATAAATTTTAAAAAACAGTTTTTAAACACCAAGTCATTTAGGATGGGAAATAAATTCAAATGAATTCCCAACTAAAATCAGTTCTCGTACTCTCTAATAAATATAAATTTTTAATGTTACATTATAAATCGACTACCATTGTTTTCTGTCTAGTTTTAGATACAAAATCGCAATGACATTTTGGGTCGCCACATTTGATGAGGATGCGATGGAAGCAATCGACATGATTCCAGAAAGCTGGCTCAAATCTGACAAAGCTTAGTGCTTTAGGCCATTGCAAATATGGGACATTGCCGTTAACCACGAACTCTGCAACAAATCTACTACAGATACAAAGAGCAGGAGGAGGTTTTGAGACATTGTGAAACCCGTCACATACACCGTACTCTCGCTATAAGAGATCTCCATATAAGAGAACATTAATTGTAAGAGATACTTTAGGCCACATGTCATACATTGTTACATCCATACTAACTCTCTCCATAAGTGAATTTCTATATAATTGACTGATTTTTGAGATTTATAGCGTTCTATTATAACGAGAGTTCAGTGTAACCCAAACAGGGGGAAACGTTGATGATGTTGGTGCAGGAATTTTAAAACAATTAATCATATAAACAGCTAATGAAGTTTGAGTGATTTTGTAGATTTTGAATTTTCTTTTTAATTCCTTTTACTCTTCGATTTTTTTTTGTGATATTAATCTCACACACATTATGAAATAGACTAAGACGCTTGCACACAACTGTCTATTATTTCTATTTATTAAATTGTTTTTCCTGCTATAAAAAAGGTAAGTTCCAATGAAATGAATGGACACTAATACGTTATTAGAAAGGTCCTTAGAACAGATTTTGAACAAAATCTGCTATTTTCGAAATTTTGACTACATTTTACAGGAAAAAATCAAAATTTTGTCCATTTTTCACTAAAATATAAACACGTAGACCTTATGGGGCTTATTATGAAACACTATATGTACCATTACCTCCCTGTTAGTAATTTTATATTATTCTTGGCATTTGAGTGACTGGTTCAAAATGACTTACTTTTACCTCTGAAACTATTAACCATACCGCCATATTATAGGCCAGGTTTGGTGCAAAAATATATACTACTATACCGCCGTTTTAACTTGATTGGGTGGCCGCGCTTTGAAAACAAGTGTGCGAAGCGCACTTGTTTTGGAATATGTAATAAAATGCGTATTCAGTAGGTACTCATGAATGAGAGCATGAAAGAGAAATAAATATTTAATACTGACAAATACTCAACGTTTTCCGCTTTTTATCCGATTCCGATACTGATTCGAATTCAGATGTTCAACCCTGGTTAGTACACAAATTAAGAAAAAAGAACCCATTTGTTAACCGTTCATATAGAATACAAACATCCATATACTCACAGAAAAATTAATCCCGTCGTCAGCGGCAGAACAGATCACATGGGGGTCTAAGGTTAAAATACGATATAATAGTATAAAATTTATAAACAAATCTGCAGAAAAATTAAAAATTTCTGATTTGGGGCACGAAAGAGTGTATTTGTTTCAAAAAACCTTTAGACACCTTTCCAATTTTTTCAACAAACTCTGTAAATAAATAAGATGGTGTCACAAAAACTTTTCTAATTCGTAAACAAATACTTATTAACAAAAATATTAATCATAGTTAATGATAAATTCAATGGTCGAGCATTCCTGGATTGTATCAGCACAATTTATTGCTTCAGAACTAGATATGCGCATGTACGTACATACAAATGACGTTAAATTAAACAAAATGTTAAAATATTTTGTAAAAATTATTAATGTAAATTTAATTTAAAATTTGTAACTTTTTTAAGAAAAATTACCGAGTATTATTATTTTTATTATAATCCTTAAAATTTACATTAGAAGTGCTCCCCTTGCCGTTGGTCTCGTTCTTGGCCTTTCCTCCGGCTTTGCCACCAACCTGTCTAAATTATTAAAATTGCGTGGCATCAAGAGCAAAATCTTTCTGGTGCGACATCTACTTAAAATATTTAACACTAACAATTTATTTTTTGAAATACAATTTACAGTTGTCTCATCCAAGAAAAAAAACAAGGCTATAGAAATTCCAACAAAATACACGACAAAAGAAATTTGAACATTTTCAACACGAAAAGGTTTCGGCTCATTCTGTCCCAAATGCGCCAATTCCATCAATTTCCCATGTAATTTCGTCCCATTCTGCTTCGCCATCCATCCCCTCCCACTTTTCTCGTAATTCAAAATAACCTCCTCCTTCCATCGCTTGACCAGCCCCGCATCGGCATAAGCCGTCGCGATGTAGCTAAATGCTTCGGTATATTCGGAATCCTTCCTCAGTCCAAAAGCCAACCAATTATTCACAAGGGAATGTTGGGACATAAATAAAGGCGGAATCCCCACTGTCAGCGTCAAATTCTTCCCAATCGCAGAATTTAGAATGTCATTCCAGCCCACGCACGCCGCGCGGTCATTTTCAAACGACGAAACCACACACTCCACTGGCGAGGCCTCCTTTAAAAATTTCGCATTCATTTTCGTCAACATTTGCGAAGTCCCCTTGCGGAATAAAGAGCGGCCGATGTTACTAAAAATGTTAAAATGGACCTCGTAATTGGTTTCAGAGAGGTCGTTGAAATCCACGGGGATTTTTTCCGGCTCAGGAAAGGACAAATAAGACACTAAATTACTTTCGTAGCCGATTCCGACCAAAATATTAAAAACCATCCAATTCAAGGACAGAAATCGGATTCCGGGTGGAAGTCGAAATTCCTGGCGGAGAACTGTGGCGTAAGGAATGAAGATGGATTTGAAAAGGACGTCCTTCCAGCCATTGTGGAATTTTTCCCGCCGTTTTCTCAGCACGGGATTAAACCAGAAGGAGAGGCCGTAGACGGGGATTATACAAATGAAGCTCAAAATAATTAGGCACCAGACTAAAGTGTCATAAGGGTAAATTATGGCGGCCAAACTGACTTGTTTTCTCGGGTGTGACGTCACATAAACTAAATTCGTGACCGTGAAATAAGTTGTAAAATCAATCACGTGAAATCTTTCCACATTATAAGCATTCACTATGGTTATATCCGCCCTCCCATGGTAAACATCCGCCAACATCCCGGTCCAAGTCCCATTTTTTAATCTCGAACCTGGTGATTTCCCCTTTGGAGCGTCCAAATCATAGGTGAAATTATATTTCCTCGCTGCTGCCTCTATTATTGCAAAGTTTGATCCACTAAATACTTTTCTCCCATCAACAATTTTTACATCACAATATGGCGGCATTTTTGAACCGGAAATTCTAATATGGCGGCCTTGCACATTTATCACACTTTTTGATCTTTCCGGGATTTCCTCCGTCACAATTATTTGACCAGTGAAGATTCTTGGTACGGAAATGATTTCATTCGTTGTTGTTGTTGTAACTATTCCCAATTTGGTTTTCAAAGATTTTGCAGCCTCCAAATAAAAAATTTCTGAAATTATTTCACGTGTGGAAATAAATATAAATTCGCCTCGCCGCGTTGCACCTTTTATTTCCGGGATTTTTGTAATTATTAAATGTTTTTCTTCATTTGTCTCTAAGACAAATACTGTTTTAGTTTGCTGGGACGACCAACGTAGCACTGGTAAATATCTGTCTGATATTTGTATTAAATCGATAATGTTCTCGAAGTGTAGCACTGGTAGGGAAAATTGGTTCATTATTGACGTATGGAATTTCGTATGGGGATTTAGTTCGAAATTCAATTTTATCTTTAATAACGTTTTTTGGGAATTTTGAAAATGTATTAACGATTTTGCATAAACAATTTGTAGAATATCCGCTCTTTTGTTAAAATCCTCGACTGATAAAATTTTAAATAGTTTATTGTCCATACTATTTTGAGGTAAAATGTCATTGTTTTTGCTGGGAATTTTTGCCGGCAAGGAATTTGTCGGAATAAATTGCAGAATGTAAAAGATAAAAGTTTGTGGCCAAAATGTAAAATTCTTCATTATTCAACCTTAATTTAAAAACAAGTTTTTAATGGTTTTAAAACTTTTAAGAGTAATTTAAACTAATTTGGATTTAAATTCGTTTCTAATTCAAAGTTTTAGTATGTAAAATTTCCCCGTTTAAAGAGTTGACGTGGTGAATGAAGTTGTGAATTTTAACGGTAAATTTATGAAAAATTAAACTAAAAAGAAAATTTACTAAATTTAAAGGAACGTTTTCTTCATTTCAGGTTATGTCCAAACACTAAACTTCAATAGACAAAATTTAGGCAATACTTTATTAGTATGAAATCTACCCGTGTATCCTAAAGGTTTGGCACGTTTTGACATTGAGAGTTAAATCTCTCGTGACGGTCTGCTGATAAACAACTCAACCAACGCAAAAACCAAAACCTTTGGTCCTTCTGGCGTGGTTTTGTTTCTAAACTTTCAACTGTCACATGTTAACACGCCTTTTATGTAGAGGTAAATTCTGATTATATGGTTTTTCCTCTGGAGGAATTCCGTGTCCACATTTTATCAATGATGACATATGTTGAAAACACACACTAATACACATTCACATAAGAATTTTGCTTGGATTATTGGAATTTTGAATAAAACAGAACTGCCAAATTACTCACGCCCATAATAAAATATCTACGTTCCTGAAGTATGTTTGTCTTCTTAATAATATTGCTTATTACAGAATCACAAATTCAACTTATTGTACATTGTAATATGTTCACCATGTAAACGAAGAAAGATAGAGCAGTCAAAGGAACTAATTAACAATGGATGTTGTCTTTAAGTGAGAAAATGGGTTTCACAGGATTATTTAATATTTACAGTATTACTTCCTTATGAGCCATAGCGTTTTGTAGAGGGAAATGGCTTTGAGGTTACCCATCATTTATTAACTTTCGTCCGTTCAAACCCTATGGAACATCCTGGGCGGGGCGGGACGTTAAATGTGTCTCCCGATATTTAAGTCAAATATTTTACACTTGATGATACGTATCGGAATTAATGGAATCCCAAAGTAGAACGGTTGGGCAAGAACCGCTGAATTTAAATGTAAATAACAATAAAAACGTACACAAATATCGCTACACATGAGATGCAAGGTAGGCTATCTTCATCTTTTGAGTTTTAAGCGCAAAATGGGTTATTCACCAGCGTTTTAAGCGCAAGATGGGTTAACTCTAGAAGTCCAAACGACGTTTTTATTATCTAAATAAACATATATTCATTTTAAATGCCGTGAGAAGTAAATTTTAAATTTAAATGCTGTTTATAAGCGTTAGGGCACTCTGCAGCAGAAATGATTGTCGACAACCTAATTTTTATTTAAGAAAAGTGGAGATAGCGTATCTTGCAACTCTAGTTCCAATATGTGCTGTAATTGGAAATTTTGAAATGGTATTTCGTTAGCTTACTATTCGTACTGAGAAATTGACATTTCCGTATATGTCCAAAGAAAGGAATTTTGAAGTTGAGTTTGGACAAATCTATATACTTGACTAGAATTTAATTATTAATAATAATTGCATTTAGAAGGTAATATAATGCTATTAAATGTATATTCCGCGGATTGTAATGTAGCGGAACGGCTATAGGTTTGTACATGTGTAATAACATGAATGAAATGAATGCCAATGTAATAATTACAAGCCTACAATTAAGAACGGGAATAAACTCAAAGCATTCGTATGTCACCGGTGACAACGGGAATTAAACTTGATGAGCATGGACGAAACGGGCCGAAAAATACGGCAGTTATTCTAAGAATATCTTTGTTGAAGACACAAGTATAACTATCTCCACACAGTTGCTAAAATATGCAATAAGAATGACTACAGCGTCCGAATATTATTTTTAAAGTTTGGAATGCATAAAAGTGACTATCCCGTTTATTTACCATTGCAATCGCACATATCGCGGTAGAAACTCCTGGAATATTTCCCCTTTCT
>JAQGAK010004513.1:0-12077 GCA_034696945.1 Lipothrix lubbocki
TGTGTACATATAGATAAATATAGCTCATAGGTATGTATTATAAAGATTTTCTTCCTTGTATTTCATTACGCACGGCCTATTCAAGGTGTTTGAGAAGGATTAAAAAGTTGTCTCTAAGAATTTGTTTTTGAGATTTACATTAACATCATTAGGTGGTACTTATGTACTTACAATGTATTTTATATGTATACTGTCTGAAATGTATAAGAACGTTGATAAAGTTTTGGAAAAAGGGTTCTAATATAACATAAGCGGATTCCGTTTAAAAATCTTCTTATCTCTTAATACACGGCTCCGCGATGAATAAATTTCTTCAGTTTGTATTTATTAAATTTATACGCCGTTCAATTTTTCCACGCTGCTGCACTGCACCGGAAATAATTTTACTAATCGTAAAATTTAAGAAATTTCCCTTATTAGAAATATTATAGGAGGCGGGGGGAAATATTCGTTTGTTCATATGCACATTATGTATATATGTACATATGTATTTCTTAATATTGGGCTTATGTGCAAACTGGCATTCAAATATAATAATAATGGCATTTATGTATATATATATGTTTGTATGTGTGTTTATTAAATATAAGTTCGTGCGTCCGTGACTTGTTCATGGCGCAGACAATAATTCAAAAAGCAATAAAATTGGAGGGACTTGGGAATACCATAGATAAGTCATAAATTCGATAAATGTTCAGGGACTTTTCCTTATTTCCCGCGCTGTCCACACGGAGTTAAGAGCTGGAGGAGCTTAATTACAAATTGTCGACAGACAGTCCGCTGCCGTGCTTCTATGCTCCACAGCCCCACTTTTCACCAATAGGAAAAACTCAGGAAGAAGGAGAGGCAAGAGAAGAAAAAAGGAAAAAAAACTGGAGAAACTTTTTAAATCATGATTTACTCTTGTGCACACGCATATATTATTTTTCTTGTTCATAACGTTTTTTTCTGCCAGTTTCTCACCCGTATCACTCTGAAGAAGTTCTTAAAAATTCTTACGGAATTTTAAAAAAAATCTTAAGAAATTCATAATTTACCGAATTTGCAAAAAATTGTCAATAAATTCCCAAAAAGGTTTCTAAAAAGTTTCCAAACAATTTCGAAAAATCTCGTTGAAATTTCTCACAAAATTTTTAAAATTCATACGTTTGATTGCAGAAATCGCCCAAAATGTAAAAAATTCTTACTATGATAAAATCCAGATAATATAAAATTATTCTAAAACATTGTAGAGTGTTATAAAAAACGGTATCCTATAAATAAAATACAAAATTATCTAAAAAATTCAAACCTATTCTAAGAAATGCAAAAGTATTCTAAAAACCTTATATTTCCTCTCTGTGACAATCCTGTGGTGTTTGTTTATTTTCTTTTCAATGTGTCAAATATAGATCAGTATGTACAAGTAACGGTTTTTACAAAAGACACGAGGTGTACTTGCATTTCTTCCGATTCCGAGCCTGCGTACTCATTCAAAATTTCTCTCTCCCGTTTTCATCCCGTTGGTCTCTCTCTTTCCTTTCTCCACCATGGGCCTTGTTTGTGTGAGCTGAGCTAACGCAGCATTTTGGAACTCTCTCTCTCTTTTGCACTCCCCTTGCCTGCCCCAATTGCTTTATCCTCAGTTTCTAAGCAGCCGTTGTGGGAACAGAGTGGGCCTTTCGCTGAGAACATCATCTTTGCTAAATCTTCGGCAGCTTTTTGCCAGAATATTCAAAGAGAAAGTATGATTTCTCTAGGAAATTGCTCAACAAATTGTGCAAAATTCATTTAACATATTTTGTAGTAACGTATTTGTAGAGAACTTTTACATTAATTTCTGTGCCATTCGTAAACTAAACCCGAGAACAAATTGTTCTGGAATTTCTTCAAACAATTCTGCAAAACTTTTGTCAGAATATTCATAAACAATTTTCCTGAAAATCCAGCAAACATTTCTATAGAAAATTTTAAACAATTTTCAAAAACATTCTCAAACCTTACTACAAGAAATGCCTCCAAAATATCTTCAGGCAATTTCTCTAAAATTTCTTCAGAACATTTCTCAAAATTTTGTTTACGAAATTCCTCCAGTATGTATTTCTATTTTAAATTCATCAAAATTTTTCTTTTAAAACTCGACTAAAATTTGTTTGACAACTACGTCAAAAAATGTACAAGAAACATTGTTTAACAAATTCACAAATGTACAAAATCCGTTCAAACATTAAAAAAAAAATTCTCAACAAATTCCAAAAAACTTTTGTTAGTGCTTTTTTATTTACATTCTCTAATTATAATATGTAAATTCTTGAACAAATTCAGCAAAAAATATTTGAAAACGGGCATTTTTAAAAAACATTCTTAAAAATCATAAACAAATTCCAAACTAAAATTGCACACAAATTTGATCTCAAAGTTTCAAAGATTATTTGAACAAAATTGACGTTAAACTTCTCCTTTATAGATTTTGTGAATGAGAAATTATTAAAATTCAAAAAAAAATCGAATCAAAATCTGGGTTGTGAAAACCTAAAGACATTTCGTTAAAAATTAAGATCAAACTTGAAGAAGAAAGTCAAGGAAAACCAGTGAAGGCAGGAATAAAGAGGGGAAACCTGAATAAATAAAAGTGCGGAAAGCCTTGAAAAATTTAAATAAACTGGAATGATTTCCATTTCCACAAAAGAACAATAGTTGTGGAAATAAATTCTCAAAACATATTCTTTGGAGGAAATATTGTTAAAAAAAGTGCAGCAATTACTTTTCCTCAAAAACAAGTGGGCATCAATTTTTGGGGAAAATAGAAAAAATTTATGTGAACAATTCTATCAAGTATTTTAACAACAGAACATAAGCTTGCTTGTATTTTTCCATGGATATGATTTATGGCCAAAGTTTAATGAAATATTATTGTAAAAAAAAAATTTACCTTTTCAAAAAATCTATAAAAAGAGGGACAGTTGTAAACAAAAATAGTTCATGACAAAATAATTTAAAAAATTATTTTAAGAAAGCAGTTGCCTAAATACTACGTGCGTGTACATGTTTATATATAAATTTATATACAAATTGTAAGCCTTCGCAAAAATATGTATTAAATAACAAATTGTACAACTGAATAAATTTTAGTTTAAAATGGTTTTTATTAACAATTCGAAACATTTATCCAAAACATGCAGTTTTGCTTCATATGAATGTAGTTACTTGTATGATTTAATGTATTTCATGCTTTCATGACCACTCATACTAATACTTATTGTATCCTACGTTGAGATTGCATTTACTGCGAACGTTTAATAATCTTCTGCACAAAAAAGAAATAATAGTTATTAGTCTTTAATGAAGAATTTGGCACAAAAGCACTAAAAAATAGGTAAACATTAATTACACAAAGAGACAACTTTACGAAAATAATTGCAAAAAAATTATTGCCAAGAAATTGTATTTTGTATTACACTGGAACCTCGCTCTAAGAGAACGCTTAAATCATCCAAATCTGCCTCTTATATAGAAATTCTCTTATAAAGAGAGCTCGTATGCATATAACCATGTACGACATGCGATACCAAAGCATCTCTTATAGAGAGAATTCTCTTATATGGAGGCCTCTTATAGCGAGGTTTCACTGTATTGCAGTTGTAGCAATGAGTTTTATGTCTTCGTCTAAAAATGCAAAGATAAACTTAGACTTAGGGGAAAATTTTTGACTTTTCTCAGTTTCTCACGCTGCCCCATATGGAACGGCTAGCAATTTTGCTTAGGTACTCGAAAAAATTTAAGATGGCGCTGTTATTCATTTTAAATAATTGGAATACGTGGTTTTTATAAGATGACGCTGGCGCATCTATGTTAAATATTATTTAACTTGTTACCTCCTTACTGAAAGAAAACCCTCTCTATAGCTAGACGACCAACCATATTATCTGGCTTGGATCATTACGAGGATAAATAATAAACTGCATAATGCAATCAGATTAGCTTCTCCCTAATGGAATTTAACACACAAGTCACTAAATATTAGTGGCTTATTAACATCAAAAATCGGAAAAAATAATTTGCCCAAAATTTCTTCAAAATAAATTTTTTAGACCAAAACTCACTCAAAAAATGCATTTTCCAGAAATTTTTCAAAAATGTGTACTTGTTTTCACTGTGTTTAAATTTATACCTGTTATTTTCCCCTTTGATAATCCATTGCAGTAATGGATGCTGTGGAAATCACAAAAAGCAGAGAAATACCCGACATTATTCATCATATTTGCAGAAGCAGAAGAGAAAACTTTACAAAAAATCTGCTCCTCCTCTTCTATTTTCAATAAACTCACCGTTACAAATTGTATTTATTCTAAATTATTTTCCAACATTTTCATCCATTGCTCAACTCTTTATCTATTTCTTTTTTTAAATTTTATATGAAAATATTAAGGAAAAATAATAATTATTATTAATAAAAAATACCAATTTAAATTTATTGTAAATTTCAGCACTTGCAACGGAATAGGAAGAATAATGTTTTAAGAAAACTGATAATTTTAACACATAAGGAATAATCCGTAAATCCGTAATCATCAAAAGAATCACGTAAAACAGTGGAATTAAGCGTACAATAGAATTAGGATTTTGTTCATCTACAATGAAATCCGTTGCTATGGTGGCATCTGCGCCATCAATCCGGAAATGAGAGGTGAGCAACCAGGACAAATAAATATGAAATACTGGTCTGACCATGTTTCTGTGGTTTTGTGAGAAAGATTAACAGATGAGAACGGACAGAGTAGCATAGGATAAGGACAAGCTGGAAGCCTAATGACATTAGCCCACGGGCGGATCTATCTCAGATTCCTAATAGGACCTTCTTTTCTTTCAGGAATTTCCCTGAGTTGAGACGGCAGTGCTTCAAAAGCATTTGCTAAGGAGATTGCAGGAAGAGACAGGTTGCTTTGGAGTGTGCGAAAGGAGCGGGAAAGCGTAAAAGAGAAGATCCTTATGGAAATGGAAGGGCTTAACAAACATAAAGCGCAGAGCTTTTTCTTACTCAAGTGGAGGTTGATGGTCGCGAGGAATTTACAGTCGAAAAAGCATCGTCGTTGTCTTAAAGTACTCTCTAATGTTTGCATCCGGAGACCTCGCAATTTCCATTCGCCGGGTGCTCCTCATCGCTGAATGCACTAATTCTTGGAAACAGCATCACAACTTATTCATGCAATCCTCACATATGTCATACGTTTTCGCGAAGAAAGTCTTACATTGTAAGAATGCGTGGATAAGCTGCCCTTTTTTGGTTTTGAAACTATTTAAATCTTTTTTAGATTGGTCATTTGCATTTATCGCTTATTTTTATGCTTCAAATTTTCAGAATTATGTCGACAGTTTTTTGTGAAAATTTAAACAAAATTGTGTTGAAAAATTTTATCCAGAATTTTATTTCAGAATACCAAATTTTACATTCAGCCTGTCATTTTATTTGTATTGCGCTAAAACAACTTACTGTCGTCAGGATGAATTGAAGAATAATAAGGAACTCTGGATTTATCTTCAAGGACGTTTGGTTAAACGGACTGTTTAAGCAAAGAAAACTGTTTTGACACTTGTTCATTTCTCTTATTATTTTTAAAATTTTTGAGGTTTTCCTACGAGAAAATAAGTCAAACTATGCATGGGGGTCATTAAAATTACAATTTCAAATTGATTATAAGGTGATTCAGAACCTTTGATTCCAAGTAGACAAAAAACGTCTAACAAAATTTCACAAAGAATGTTTTACAAAATGGTACAAAAAATGTTTACCAAAATTATTTTGAAAATGTAACTAAAATATTTTTAAAATGTTGTCTAATATTTAGGTTTATGTAAACATACATTACTCCCACTAAAATACATGAAAAATTTGTTAGAGCAAACGTAAATGTTTTGCATACAATTGCTGTAATGTAGTCCTGGGTAATCTTAAAAAGGTTTACGACGCCCGGGAAATACGAGGCCAGTCGGATATTTTTACATGAGAAATAAAGTATCCAAAAATATTTCATAGCTACTTGATCAGTGCTCTCGATTCGGAACGACAGAGGGACTTGCACTTGTCAGCACACATAACGTTTCCGGTGGAGTAAATATACGACGGGGACGAAGTATGCCGGGCATAATCCGAAATACGTCTTTGTGGGCGAAAGTGTTCTCCCGGAGAAAACCAACTTAAAGAAATGATTTGGGCTCTCAGGGGACGCGAGGCGTAGGGAGAGCTACGGGAAGAATGAGGAATTCGGAGAAGCAGAAGAGCGGGAAGGAGAAGAGGAAGAGAAACTGGAATAATTTCATAACGAGACTCATGAACTTCCTGGTTTTGTGTACTTGTTATACCCGGGTATCTTATTTCCTCACATCTATTTACTCCAGTAACTTTCTTTGTTATCCTTGTTAGACGGGCATCTTTATTTCCTTTTATTCGCCACAAATATCTTGTTTATACAATCGGGTATATATATTTCTGTAAAAGATTGTAGTGCGCTTAATAATCGAACATGTTAAAATCACCCGCGGGTATCCTTATCGTTACACATAAATTTGTGGTTTGAAATCGGTTCCTGCATTTGTTTCAGCATTCCTATTCTCACAGTGTCTATCATTCTAACAAACTTTTTGAACGCCCCTTCATAGTTCTGGCCTTAAGGCCCCGCGGAAGACAATTTCCGGTCGTACATTTAACATTCCGAAGACAATTCATTGAATATAAAAAGCTATGTAATATACAATAGATTCCCTCCCGAAAGAAAAATTTGTTAGTCCTCTTTGCTTTATATGCACAGTAAAATAATTTCCTTTCCTTTATATACTCTCTCTTCTTCTCTCTGAGAAATGCAACAACCGTTGAGAATTCCACGATCATTCAATTTTTATTTACTGAAGCTATACTACAGCACCGGATTTTCATATCTAATTTATTTCCAACTCTTTTGGGACCAGATGAGAAATTACCATGGAAATCCTCAGGAAGGATCTTCAAATTTGTCTGCAATATAATAATTACGCACAGATAATAAATCTCTTTTTGCATTTTGTTATTTTCTTTCTGGTGGGCGCCTGTTTCTTTTCTCTTTTGACACAAGTTACAATCTCTTAAAAACAAGTTGGGCGGTTCTATTTTTTAAATTCCAGTTTAGATTTTCATATGCAAGTGCCTGTCAAGGAGAATACTTCGGCTCTTTTATAGCTATCGAGATAAATAATATAACTGTAGCATTTTGAATTTTACTCGCAAACAAAAAATATTACTTTTCAACTTTCGAGTGAATAAGAATTTCGAGTGAGAAAGAAAAAGGATTTTTTCCTATGGAAAACAAAAGGTTTTATGTGGAGAAAAGAATTTTTTATACGAAAAATGATTTTGTTTAACGGAAAAGGAAATTTAGAATATAGGGTATATTTAAGGTATAGGAGGAAGAAATATTTCCTTGTTAAAACAAAAAAGAGGAAATCAAATAATCTAAGTTTTTTTTGTGGGAGCGGAATAATTGACAGCGATAATGAGGTAAGAGACGAAGGTTTTAGGATTGTCTCATTAAAAATTGATTTGCTGCGGAGCAGGAAAGGGAAGTAGAAAGTTGCAACACAGGGCGTACGAACGTATAGTTGTTGCTTTCCCAGCAAATTTCTGATCCCAACAACAAGAAACTTTCTTCCCTCGCCTTTTTTCTTCATCAAATCTTGCCGATTCAACAGCTTTTCATTTTCTTGGAAAAATGTTCAAACAAAAATTAAGTGCTTTCTACTGACAAACTTATTACGTAATTTAATTTGCACAGTAGCATTTTTACGTCTAATTGGAATTTACTTCACTAACGTTATTTATTTCTCAAAGATTTTCAGCACATTTTGTAGTAAATGTATCCATTTTTTGATTGATTTCATTTATCGTCAGCAGCTTTTTAAGGAAAAGGAGGAATCAAGAGGGAAATCGAGCAAGACGCGAGAAAAAAAGTGTTTGGCTGTAGTTTATTTATTTGAACTTGAGTAACTCTGATTCATGGATACAGGATGTGTTACTTAGGTCCTACACACATCGGAACCTGAACTTTCTCGATCCCCCTTTTTACAAGAGTTCCTCTAAATATTACAATATTCGGACGGTTCAAATATGCCCAAGATATTTTATGTATAATTTGAATGGCTTAGATGCAGTTGCAGAAAATTATATTTAGAAAAATTCTAGAAAAAAATTGAAACAAATCTTATATGTACATAAATTTTACAATTTATTTTAATTCTTAATTACACATTTTTGCAACATTATAGTGAAATGGTCCCCATAAGCAGGCGAGAAAGTGCATTTATAAGACACGTAGTATGGTTATAAGTGGAGACATGCACAATGGCATATACAGCGTGCAAGGATACTTTATAGGCTGAGTTGATATTTTGAGAGTTTATTTCCACAATCTTTTGATCAATATGTGACCATTCGGGGACTCCGGAACTGCTCTTTGGTTGCCGGAATTATGGCTCAGAAGTAGATCTATGGCCAGTTGGGTGCGTCGTCTTGGCAGAATTATTACACCATCAATTCCCCGGCTGATTCGCATTCCGGACAGTTGTACGCCGAGAATCCGCGGATGTCTCCTCAAAAAAGACGGAGACTAATTGCCTCGGGATCATAAAGCTGACGACGGATTATCCTGATTTCTAATCTTCCCTGTCACCCGCCATTTCCGAGATGCAAATCAGGTGGTTTTCCCCCACTTCTCAACCAACGAATGGCTTTTTACAGATATTTCCATTTTTTTCTTAAAAAGCAGTTACCTGAATGAATGTATATTCCTTTATTTTTTGAAGTCCCTCTTGTTTATTAAATTATATTTGGCGGTGCTAAAGTTCATATCGGTTTTCCTGGAAAATATATCTTATGTGTAGGTGAAATAGATTAGCTGTTTCAGACAAAGTTTTTATGATTTTGAAAATAATTTTACTGATTTTTTTAAATCTGCGAATTTTTGATTTTTTAACTTTATGATTTTCTTTGCGAATTTCTGGTTTTTGTCTCGAATTTACATATTGACCATTACGACTTCTTTTAGAATATAATTAGTTGACTCCACCGATTTTAAAAAGCGAAGAGATATGTAAGTAATATCTTGGAAACTGATAAATTGTATTGTATAGTATGTCTTTATTAACGTGTTATTTTAACTCCAGTACAATAATGACTGATCTTCCAGTTGTAACACGACGATAATAAAATATCGTACATTTACATAAATGAATTTGATAATTTATATAATAAGTTGAACGCACTAGTTCCACGTAGATAATCGCCCGGCTAGACTTGTCTCTACGCAGTGGTAGCTGGAAACCCAATTAAGCTGACGACTTAATGCCAATGATCCGAAAACTGCATTTGGTTACTTCAATATCTTCATAGTTAGTGTTAGTAGATGCACGTAGTGCCAGGCGTTGCCGGGGTTGCCGGGGTGTCCTATATTAGTTGCTGCAAGCCGCATCTTGATTTGTTGACTTACGAGTATCTTTTTTCGTAAAACGAAAAGGTCCTTTTTTCCCTAACCTGGTTTTTCTTTTTCATTATTTGCTCCTTCCTTCAGATTAGAATTTTGAGGGGGGAATTTCGATTTGTCCAGATTTTGGATATTTCCAGTAATTTTTTGACGACTTGATTTTTGGAATCACCACACTTTATTTACCCTATTTACAGTACTTTGGGATGATGCGATAAGATTTTTCTCTTCGAAAACTGATGCAGAATCGGAGCGAATTGTTTGTTATGTTGCTCGTCGGACAGCCGACGAGAGTTTTATGTTATGTCTACTCATAATATGATGTAGACTAAAATGATCGAGGGGTTCCGAGCTGAGATATTAGGTAATTGAATTAGGCCCCGAAGGAAACTAATTTACCCCCGCGATTCATCAGACAATGACAAGAGAACAAGCTTGTTGAACATGTTTAGTTGACACTTGTCGTATTTTTTTGTTGAAGAGCGTGGGAAAGACTTAGCCTTATATATGAGATATATGTGCAGGAACCCGTTGAAGATATGAAATTATCAGTTTGACAAGGACATCTTGAATTATCTTTTGCTCCGCTCCTGACACAAAATCACTCTTCATCTGTCTTGGAAATCTGCGAGGAAAGGGAGAGAAAGGCTCTTTGCTATGAAGTGACTCGTCGGCTCTTACAAATGTTCATTAGTCAAAATTCTCGTTACTCTCCCGGAGGCCCTCGCACACAACTGATCGTCCTGATGAAGATCGAATGCCGAAGGAGTAATCATTCCCGAACCATATCGCGCTCCGCACTTATTATTTTTCTACACTTCCTCACTCTCAGCCCCGCACTTATACACATGTACGTACATATCTCTTCCTCACCCACATGTTATCTCAATGGAACAACTGTCCATCTCAGCGCATCAAGCATCCTTTCTTTCCTGCTTTACTCACCACTTCATCAACTAAACTAGGACTTGCCATTTTTGCTCAAAATTTATTTTATTAACAAATGTTTGCTTTCGCTGAAGTTTCCAGTCGCAATTCATCATTATTATTTCATGATGCTACTATGGTTCCAATAATGCGATCAAAAAATTTCTTTGAAATAAAGATCTGACAATTATAAAAATTGCAATAATTCATGAAAATTATTTCTTGCTTAATAGCATTACGAGACTTCAAGCAAAAAACTTTTGAAGATTGTTTAAGAATCCTCGGAGGTTTTTAATTTTTACTCCGGAGAGCTTGTGTAGTAGTTTTGGTATTAGTATAATGGATGCTATGGTATCTTTTTATGGTATACTGTTGCATATACAGTATGTAGATTAGGACAGATGAATATGTAATGAGTACACAGCACGGATTGGGTATCCTTGATATGGTAACAGATGGGTTGGACTTGGCGGTAGGTTTGAATAGTTCCGAAGCTTCGCTATTCTTTTTTGCTGGAAAGCAGGCGGTGATTTAGTGTCGACCGTACTTGAATAATAAAATACATTTATTATTGATTATTAAGTAGATCTCAGCGCGCTGTGTGCGCTTTCGATATACTTGTCGGCGACTCCGGGTTTAATCTCCAGAAATAATTTACAAAGACGGACGTCACAATAACCAGTGAGTTTTTTGTCAATAGGATTAAAAATGTTGATTTATTTGTACAATAATAAAAATATTATATTAAGTAAATACATTGATTGAATTTGCTCATTTTTAAAAGACTACGGTTAACATGGATGACAATAGTAGATATATTTGGTACAACGGCACTTATTTAATTATTCATTATCGTGCAACAGTGTCCTTTTTGAGACCTAAAATTTAAAAAAACCAATTCTTTCTTAAAAAATTAAATTAAAAATTATTTTAACATTTTAGATTCGATATTTGTTATAGTTATGTAATAATTTAAACTTTAAATATTGAATTTAACATTTTTATGCAGTTATTTCTGTGATTCTTGCCCTCATCGTTGGAGCTGCCGGAGTGTTGGCTCTTTTTTATTTTTTGAGACGAAAGAAAGATGTTTGGCCAGAAGAAATACAACATTTGTTAGATAATTTTTACGAGCCCCCTATAGTGCGGTATGCGAGAATGCGCCGGCAGGAAAAGGATGAGGAGGACGCAAAATTAGTTGAGAGAGGAGGATTTCATGCAAATAGTGAGCAACTAATGTTTTTTTAAATTCAGTGTAAAATAAGTGATTCACGTAAAATCATGCAAAGCGGTTTTAATTTTATTAAATGTTTTAATTTTTGCTGTGGTGATTCGGAATCTCCGCCGACAACAACGGTCCAAGTCGCCGCCATCAACTATGCCAATCAGGGGGGATTGCTAACCCGAACTATGGTTATGGTCCTCCACCAGCTCCGGTCAATTTATTACAAAATGTTCCTCTGGAGGATATTCCTGAAATCTTGCTCATGGATCAAAATGATGCTGGTGCTGCTGATGGTTCTGCGGTCCTGATTGTGCCTCCGCCATTTGTCCTTTCTCCACAAGCTGGGCCGTCTGGAGTCCAACCATCAGGGTTGCATTAATGCCACAAAGTTTTCATTTTTGCCATGTCATGCCGGCATAAATGGCATTAATGACATTTGA
>JAQGAK010004514.1:0-12074 GCA_034696945.1 Lipothrix lubbocki
TTAATTTAATTTCAAAATTTAATTTAATTTCAAAATTTAATTTAATTTCAAAATTTAATTTAATTTCAAAATTTAATTTAATTTCAAAATTTAATGTATCTTCAATCCTTATTTAATTTAAGAATGTAATTAAGTATAATAAAAATAAGGGTAATTACCTTTGCTTCAAGAGTTTCCAATTGGGCCATTCTGGAGGGTTCGATAGCGGACTGCGGTCGTTGGATTTCCGGTTTGAGGGCAGTCTGGAAGAGAAACCAACAACAATAATAATTACAATCAGCGTTCACTTTTATTATCCAAATTCACTTTTATAATTATTATTGAACAATCCCCAATCCCCACCAATTTACATTATTAACAATTATCATTAACACAATATAATTAGAAATAAAAATCATATACAAATAGAGGCGGAGATGATGATAATTTAAATTAAACTTCTTATTGACAACAATCCTAATTTCCCCTCTGATCTCCCTTTATTTAACAAAACCATACAGTATAATAAATTATACAGACCGCAACCAACAACATTATTTATTTATTTTCATGAAATTCGCATTCTCAGCTCATGGATCAGATCACAGCCAGGGCGGAATCGATTAAATTAAGAATCCAAACAAGTTGTCGTCAGATCCTCGATAGAAAATAAAAGAAAAGGAAAACGAGAATCCTGCACAGAATGGACAGAAACAGAAAGAGCGAAAGAGGGAGAGAGACGGAGAACATTTCTTTGATATTGTCATTAAAATTGTGATCGTGACAAGACCTCATCAAGAACCACTGCGCAATCTTATCTAGATTAGATTACTACAAGAAATCAGGGTTGACAAATCAATGGAAAACCTTGTCTTGGGGAATTATACGTACAATTCTGTATAATAAGAAAAGCTTTTCGCTATATCCACTTTGAACAAAAAATAAAATCCGCAATAAATAAATATATGCGTACATATATTATGTATGCATATATGATATACGTACATTACATATATATATATATTCCATTACATCAAGAAGAAAAAGAGGAAATGACCCTGACGCTCACCTGTACTTGACACCAACAACACTGCTCTTTTTAGTCGTAGGCACTCATTCCCGCTAATAATCTTTTTACTTTTAAAACAATATAAACTTGTTTCTCATTCCTCCGCTCCTCTTATTTCTTCTCTTCAATCATCCACTAATAATAATTATTTACTTCAAAGGATTTTAAAGGAAATTTAACAATCAGAACGTCAAACGACCATCACAGTAGCACAAAGCTCTGCCGCTGCCATATTATTATTATTTTTATTATTATTATTCTCCCTTTTCACCTTTTCACAACATTCTCCTCCTAATTATTTCCCACTGCACAATGCACTCACAATTTATCCGATATTTTTTTTATTTTATAATTTATTCCCGTACACAAAGCTTCTTCTTTTTCTTGTATACATACACTATACAGTTATTATTAAAGACTTTTTTTTACAAAACGATTTCGAATAAATTGGAGAATAATCACCTCACTTCAAACTTTTAATTAGAAACTGGATATGTACAGTTAATACAAAATCTGTCTGTATATTATTACTTAATTACAACAACAGAAGTAATAAGTGGAGCAATAATCAAATTAAATACATAGAGTTAATTCACTATCACAAAAACTGAATTATTCTTTTGGTATAAAAAATGTAATTTTTAAAGTTCGTATAGGAAAGTACAGAAGTCAATAAATATTATTATTATTTATAATTACTGTTAAACTTTTATAATGACTACATACGTATGTATAGGAATATTAACAAGGAGAGTCACTTATTCCACCAATTGAACCACTAACACTTTGTAATAATTAAAGGTTTGTGAATGAAATGAAACGAATGATTGCACTATATAGTAATAATTGTTATAAGAAATAATGATTGTAGTATTGTTGTGGATTGGGAAAAAGCATGTGGGAAAATGTGGAGAGTTAACACTTTGGACTTGTGGTTGAGCGGAGCGTCAAATGCGAACTGCCGTGCCTTGACTTTTGCATCGTGTATTTTGTGTGTGTTGTGTGTGTGGTGGAAAAATTGTTGTAGATGTGAAATTCTCAAAGGATTCTGCTCTTCTCTTGTACATAGTACACAGAGATGGAATATTATATACAAAAGGTTCATGCCGTCGTCGTCCATTCTCTCTCAAATGTTCAACATCATCATAGATAGGCATATGGACATAGGGAGTTGCTCTTCACACACACAAGACTGAACTGATGAAGAAGTTGAATGGAAGAACGAGCTTTTCCTTCGCGGTCAGCATCAACAAACCCAACAACTCACATTTAACCGAAATATTCTAAAAGATATAGACATATACTAACGATAAGAAAACTTGCAACCAACTTGTATACTCAAAAGCACTTTAGAGTAAGAGAAGGAAGAAGGGAATTTTCAAGATATATGAGACGGACTCTCGGATTGAAGATTGAAATTTCAAGAGCATATGAGCATTTGCACAGAAGATTCTCAAAAGAACATAAAACACATTTTATATAACTTTTGATCATGCTTTTCTTTTTCCATTGCCAACCTGTGGCTTCAACGGGGAACAAGCCTCACAACACTAAAATATAACATAACGCAAGAACCAAAAGCCATAAGTAAGGCAATAACATACATAGCGACGGCAAAGTCTCAAAAAGTACTAATTTTCACGTTGGAGGTATACAAATTGGTACTTTGGGATCCTTCACAATATCGCCACCAAAGTATCAAAAAGTACCAATTTCAACGTTGAAGGTATACAAATTGGTACTTTGGGATCCTTCACAATATCGCCATCAAAGTATCAAAAAGTACCAATTTCAACGTTGAAGGTATACAAATTGGTACTTTGGGATGCTTCACAATATCGCCACCAAAGTATCAAAAAGTACCAATTTCAACGTTGAAGGTATACAAATTGGTATTTTGGGATCCTTCACTATAGCGCGGGCAAAGTATCAAAAAGTACCAATTTCTTGATATTGAGGGTATAGAAATTGGTACTTTAGGATCCTTTTACAACTCCATCCCTCCTGTTTATAGCCTTCCCGTTTATTTGATTTTATGCAATTCTCTCATTCACTCTCAGATTTCTTCCATTTCATTCACACAAACAAAGTTTACAATCTCCCTGATTTCTTCAGTCTTCATCCCCCTCCGTCCCCGAAAAACATGGGACTTTCAATTATGACGGTGCATGAATAAGTCCGTTGAATTTACAAGTGACCATAAGTATTTATTTAAAAAATGACTGGGCCCAGCCCTTGAAGATGGACGCGATTGCTTATTTTTATTTTGCTTATATAATATAATAAAGGACTTGGCAGAAGTGGAAGGACGACAGGAAATATAAAATGGGACGAACCAGTTTCTGTGCACACGTAATAAAAGTAATAATAGCTAATTTCGTCAATTCAATATTTCAAAATCCTCACTCCGCATCTATTATATTTGTCTATTCAATGCAATTCTATTCAATGCAGGGCTTAATTTTACATTGATGTACGTATGTATTATTTAGGTTTCGCAATGTAATAATACAATACTTACATTACATATACAATTCCATGCTCTGCAGTTGGCTTTGAGCCACAAGTTTTAAGTTTACTGGAACGTATAATTTTGATTTTAATTCATTTAATTCTTGTGTATATTCCACTTTTTACGTATAATAATTATTCTAGTTGTATTATTCTAGTACTTATATGTGAACTTGCTCCGCATAACATTGACTATATACGAGTAACTGTCAATTATAATAACGACCCGTGTGCATATAAACCGAAGGAACAAGTACTGTATATAATAAAAAATGCGCATAAAAATTAGCGCACAACAATCATGAGGGAGCTATTAGCTATTAGGAACTTGTCAGATTAAACGGAACAACTTTAAATTATCATTGCGAATCTGTAGCAATTTCATCTCTTGCTGCTCATGCAACTCAGTCAGGGTTAATATTTAATGGTAAACAGTAGCTCCACAATTTAATTTTTTAAATTAATTTATAAATATATTTATAATTTATTTATTTTTACTTTTAATTATTTTTATTTTTATTGAAATTATTTTTTATTTTTATTGTTTTTTAAATTTTAATTGAAATTATTTTCTGTTTTTATTGTTTTTTAAATTTTAATTGAAATTATTTTCTTTTTTTATTGTTTTTTTAATTTTAATTATTTTTGTTTTATATTTATAAAATTTGTAACAACTATTTAACATATTTGCAACTTACAAAATATTATTTACTAAAATTTATAATTGGAAAATCCAATTAGTTCTAATAGTTATAATAGTTGATAGCGCAGAGCTAATATATTATGAATATTTCCGCATGCATAATAAAAATAATTAGAAATCCTGTAATATTTACAATAATCTTGCGTGCAGAAGAATGAGCGTGTGGGAGTAAATTAGTAAAATAATAAGTACACATTATTGTAATAAACTATGTGATATACTTACTAACTTACTTATACTTATATATATGTATAGGAAAAGATGATTGGTTGCTACAGATATTTTGGTTTGGTTCTTTGGTTTGGCTGGGCTTGGGGGAGCATGAGAAGAGGACATTAGACATTATAATTTTAATGACTTCCCTTCTCAGAAAATAATATAGAACAAAAATATACAGGACATAACTTTATGGCTGTCTATTTTGTATAAACAAAATACGGAATACATGAGGAATTCCATGAATAATCATTCCTGTAATTATAATTATACATTCTACATCTACTAAATGTGTGCAGGTCAAAATCCATATTTATTCCCCACACAAACAAAATCCATATGTACATACAATAGTAACACATAGGAAAATTTGACCACCGAGCCAAAATCAACTGCAACCGAAAAATTTATAAAGTAGATATACTTATATATCGTCGGCTATAAGGATCCCAAAGTACCAATTTCTACCCTTCAACAATGAAATTGACACTTTTTGATACTTTGCCCCCGATATATTCAATATTACTCATCTTGTCAAATGCCACCAAAATTCCCAATCCACTTATATTCCATAAGCCCTCCTCATTCATTATCATAATTCACTTACCATGTTGAACATTTTACTTTTACAATATTCCGTCGCCCTCCTTTTAGGATTAGGACGCACAAGAGCCAAAACGTCCTTCCTTATATCCTACATGGGATTTTCGATTTTACATACACAGAGCAGAGATCTACTAATTTAATGTATTTTATGTCTTTTCGTAATGTGGAGCATGGGGTCAAAGGTGACTGATTCTCCAACAGTCCAAATTACTACTCAATATACACGAGACTCCTATTACATTACATACATTACATATACATTATTATCCCATCCCCCAACTCTTTCGCACGATTTTTCAAACGGAACTGTTAGATTAATTATGGCGTGTATTCCACATTTGATCAACAAGTCCTTCGAGCGCTGCTCTTCCAATAAATAAATAAAGCCTGATTTAATTTTAAATGAGTCGTGACTGGGGGAAAGGCAGTAAGACATATTTGCATTTTTTTAGTCATCCCGTCCCTAATTTCTTTTATGGGCCGAATCTTTATTTTTTAATTCAGAGGTTTAATCTTTTATCTTTTTTTCATCTTTTTTAAATGGGAATTATTGCAAGAAATAAATAATAAAATTATGATTATGGAATTCCAGAGTTCCAGAGCGAGAGAGAGAGAGATGATACAGCACGGCTTTTCCCTATGCCCTATACCATAATAAATAATTTTTAGCGGAGATTCTCTGTTGAGTCTGTTGTTGGTGCTCTATAATATCTAACCGCTGAAGATGAAGGCTGTAAAAGGAAATGATGATGATTATATTTATAAAATACACATGTTCATTCCATATGTATTTGTATGCATAAAAGATGCAGGAACAATTATGGCGATGGAACGGAATGCAGCCAACAACCCGACAACCTTCACGTCTTCCTCTGTCCAACAATCTCATCCTCACCACCACCACCACCACCACCAACAACAATCAACACACAACAATGTACATATATTCCTCCATCCAAGTTGTACTTACAGGAGGAAAAAGAAGAAACCACAATAACAACAACTTATGATATCCCTATATGTAGGCAAGTTTTTCTGTAAAAGCGTCGCTCGTCGTCACTTTAAAGTCTCAAATATTAGTATTGTATATGTACATATCTACTTACATAGCACGTACATATGTATGTACTCAGTAATTTAACTAAATATTACCTTTTCAAGGTATACTCACTTATTACAATGTATTTTTATATAGGAACAAGGAATAATAATATCTAAACCCCGCAACGCCAGCAGTGACTTAGGGACCGTACACAAACCACGTCTCCCAATTCCTGTCACAACTCCTGCACAGGACCAGTGATTAAATAGCTATAATAATTTTCAATTATTTTAAAATTTACAATATTAAAATCCCAAGCTTTTAAAATTAAAATATGTACATTTTTTAAATTATATTAAAATTTGAAATAAATTAAGTTATATTTTTAGTGAAATTGAAAATGATGATTTCAGAATCAACTATCTGACATTTTGGAGGTTTCAGTGGAGCATGAAAATAAATGGGAAGAAAATTCTGTATTACGGGGGTGATGCATGAATAGTCCCTATGTAGAGATAAAACCGTAAGACGAAGGCATATATTATATGTATATTTATTTGGGAATGGATTGCTCGCTTGAACGAGGACCCCATGGAAGAGTAAAATGTATACTCAAAGGTTGGGAAAACCTGTTGCTTTGCGGACTGTGTACGTACAGGACGAGGAGTGAGCGAAGAGTGAAAAGCCCCCGGTCTGGACGGAGCCTCCAGCAATCTTTAATCATCCTGATTATTATTATTATTACTACTTCTATTGCACAACAAGGCTATGGATACCTTCCTTTTCCTCCAACCTCAGCCCTTACAATTAGGGGCCGTTCAGCTAGCACGCTTTATCATTTACACTTAACCTTAACGGTTTTGACATTAGGACATCGAACAACACTGAAAATATTTACAAAAATTAATACAAAAATTAATACAAAAATTAATACAAAAATTAATACAAAAATTAATACAAAAATTAATACAAAAATAATACAAAAAATAATACAAAAATTAATACAGCAATTAATACAAAAATTAATACAAGAATAATACAAAAATTAATACAAAAATTAATACAAAAATTATTACAAAAATTAATACAAAAATTAATGCAATGGAAGAAGGGAGAACTCCCGAAACGTTGTTCCAGATATTAAATAAAATCCATGTTATAAAGTGAAATCCCTCTTTTATATTGCATACAAAAATTAATGCAAAATAATTACAAAATTAATACAAAAATTAATGCAAAATAATTACAAAATTAATACAATAAATATGAAAATATATGCGCTTATATTAGGAAATTCATATTACAAAAAAAGAATAAAAACACAGTTCAATACTTTACCAATAAAAGCCGTTTCACAGAAATTTCTTTTATAATCGTCTGTAGTCCATCTGTATATGTTAACAGGTAATAGGATCCCAAATTCCCAAACATTTTATGACCTCTCGCTTTTACATCTTCGCAACATTTTTTTTTCAATTTTCCAAAAAAAGAAAATCTTCAAACTCAAGTCTAAAAACTGAACTTTGCACTTTACACCCAGCTACAAGAAAAATAAATTGACATTTTTATGGACTATTTAAGTAATGCTTTCCCTGGAAAATGTTTCCGGGAAGATGGCAGAGTTTATGGGGGAAAGGGAAATCGTTATATTTGAAGAGTGTCGTAAAGTGAAGAAAAATTGCTTCTTATTCCCGGCAGTTTACACTGCAATTTATCAATGTTCCAACTTAAGTGCTGACAATAGATTTGAAGGAATTCTGCAGACAGGGCGGCGAGAACTTTTATATTCAAATAATCCCAGCTATACCTTCATAACCCCCATACATTTATGTACATATACATACAATACTATTCCCTAATACTTTGAAATGTTAATCGAAGAATAATAAACATGAAAAATCCGATTTCAAATCACTATTGACGGTTTTGATCTTATGATTTTACACATTTAGGGATTTTTATTTTTATTTGCGCACCAAAACTGGAAATTAATTCCACAACAAATATTTCGCTGTTAAACATGCTAAAATTTTCGTAACATTATGGGTTAAAATTTATTTTAGCACCTTTTGCAAGTTTAATCGAGGATTTACAGGAATATTTTTATTTTGATAAATTTAACAATTATTATTAAATTTAACATTTTAATTTTTTGTAAATTTAAAACAAAATTTTTTTTTAATTTTTTCAATTTTTTTCAAAATTTACATCTGCTATAATTTTTTTTTTAATTTTTTTTTTAATTTTTTTTTATTTTTTCTTTAAATTTTACCAATTTTTATTTTGACACATTGGACCACAGAACCTTACGAATGTCACGTAAGAAATTATTTTTTATTAAATTATTCAATCTTCCACATTATTTTCCGCAGGTTGGCTAATTGCCCAATTCCCTCCCACAAACTCACCAAATTATAGTGGGGAAAGTTTTAGGAGGAAATTAATTTTCTTGTCAAAATATTTCACATTTTCAGGCACAAATGAGTGTTTCTTGTGGATTTCATTACATTAAAATATGTATTTACAGCTGAAATAACTTCCAAGAAGAAAAATAATTACCAATTAATGAATAATTTATTATTTGCATCAGAATTGAAAATTGAATTATTCAAAACTTTCCCTAGAAATAGTTTTGTCTTTATAATGAAACTATAAATGAAATTGAAAGTTCTAAGAATTACATACCCGGCGCGGGGTTTCTACTTTCTGCTCACACTTGCAAAATTTATTTTTATGCTTCCGGGAGAAGTTTGTTGGGAGAAGTTTCGGGCGAGACTGACTTTCTCTTTGGATGAGCAACATCCTTAATGGTGTATTTCTATAGTACAGAAGCTTCCGGACGAGAAAGTCAAAATGCATGGGACGGAACAGCGCCTGCACTCTTTTTCATTCAGGTTTTCCCTTTTCCCCTTGTATTTCTTCATCATCCGCCGTTCGTGTTTGTTTGCATGTGCTGATTCTGGAAAAATGAACTCACGATCAGAGGAAAAGAGAGACACAAATTATAAAGATAAGGACACTAAAATTAAATATCACTAATACAGTGAACTTTCTTTATAGGGGGAGAATTCTTTAAAAAATAATTAAAGCTGCGCCGGAGAAGTTTTCTTAATTGAAAGAATTAATGAAGTCTTATTATTGTTAGCTCTCCGACTCTGATTATTGTTTTTTCATTTCTCAAAAGAAAAATGAAGAAAAGTAAAGCGTAACTTATTTTTCATGAGAGACTTTTGATGTCGAATAATAATTAAATTCTGTGTAATCATCCTATTATTACCATAGGATGTAAGGGTGAAATTTCCTTCTGGTGATTTCAATGACGTCAGTCCCATTAAAAATATTGTAAATTGGAATTCTATTTTGACACAAAATGTATTTTCTCCAATGTATTTTCAACATTTTTTTTAACCAAAATCAAAATTTGAATAAAAAATTCATTTGAAAATAAAATAGTTTAAAACAATTTAATCAAAAATAAAAAAGTTTTAAGAAAGCATAAAAAAAGGTAAAAAACCTTAAAAAATCAAAATGTTTAAAAAAACCTTAAAAAATAAAAAAGTTTAAAAAAACCTTAAAAAATAAAAAAGTTTAAAAAAACCATAAAAAATAAAAAAGTTTAAAAAAACCTTAAAAAATAAAAAAGTTTAAAAAAACCTTAAAAAATAAAAAAAAGTTTTAAAAAAACATTAAAAAATAAAAAAGCATTAAAAAATAAAAAAAAGTTTAAAAAAAACATTTAAAAATGAAAAAAAGTTTAAAAAAACATTCAAATATGAAAAAAAGTTTTAAAAAAATTAAAAAAAAATTGTTACCAAAAATTCAAATTAAAAATAAATTGTTACCAAAAATTCTTACTAAAAATAAAATGTTGCCAACAATTCTTTTGAAAATTACAACACACAAAATTTTTAATGTACTTTTAAAAATTAATTTAAAAATTACTAAGGCAAGTTAAAAAAATCTCATAACGTCATAAAGTGTACCGCTTGGGAAACAATTCCGCGTGGTAATTCCGTGAAGGAATAATTAAAAATGACGTTTAACCTTCCCAGAAGGACATTGCATTGTCAAATAGTAATTAATTTCTGCTTCTTTATCGCTTCATTAAACTTTCCTCAGTCAGCATGTCTTAAACATGGTGGAAGGACACATGGGAAAGTCTTGACATTTTGCATTTTTAGCAGTGCCGCCGCCACTATGTAGTGAAGTGAAAATGTCACTTTCCAGCAGGAATTAAGGGATTTTCCCCGCTGGGATTATCGTCCTATTATCTTCCAACTTTATTCCGCCTCTGTTGAGGTAATAAACGTCAGTTTTCATATTTCGCTTAGGCAAATTTTTTTTCGGTGCACACGAGTAATATTTTTTAATAAAAATTAATTAAAATATTAAATTGTATTAATTATTCTTGGAAATTTTCTGAAAATTTACTTTAAAAATCCTAAATGGAATATTACAAATAAACTCATAAATAGAAGGTTCATTCCTTATAAAAAAGAATACAAAATACGAATAAAGGGGAATAAATCCATGTAATGTACATATTTAAATTAGGAAGGACTGACGGAACTGACGGAATAAACACGAACATGAACTAAAAGTAAATCAATTTTCAAAAACAACATAATAATGAAAGCGTCTGAATTTCCTTTATGGAATCTTGAATGTGGAAAAATAAACTAAGCCGGAAATGTATCCTACCAACGCGATGGGCGCAGTTTAATGAAGATTTATTTTCCTGAGCTTGATTTCACTCCATCATGACACTTGCAATTCGGCGGTGGAGATGCAAAATGAGCTATCTCCATGTGCATCTATAGCTGCAAAATGAGACATCCACTAGCATTTTAAGTGCAAAATGGGATAACTCCACTGTAATTTACAATTGGCCTGCAGTTGAAATTTTAAATACAAAAGCTCTTTCCGTTTTCAGTTTTTAATGTAATTTAAACGGCGGGATATATCCCCCCATCTTGCAATTGGGCTCACATGGAGAAAGCCTGTTTTGCATCTCCGCCAATGATATGTGTGTATTGCATACAAACTGAAAAATACATGCGAATGGATATTTGTAATAAATTGTAAATGTACATATGTATGCATGTATTTACGACTTACAATTTAGTGCGAGGGATCTCATCATTCACAATGCATAAATAATAGAGCACGCTTACATACGTAAATCTTGTATGTATACATGTGTGTACACACAAACCGCCATGCTCTCTGCAACTTCGTTGGGAATTCTCGGGTGTGCTTTATTCAGAGTAGCATGTCCAGGGCTAATTTAATTTGCAAGTGTATACAAACGCCTTTAATCTAATTAGAACAGACAACAGCTCATGGTTTTTCCTAATGAAATATTCAGCGTCTAATTTCTGCAGGGAACAATTTATTAAATTCCAATTTATTAAATTTGTTTTGCGTTTATTTTGAATATTATTCCACCTAATAATTCATAATAATAAACAAAAATAACAAATAAGAATAATAATAAATAATAATATTAAATAATAAATAATAATAATAATAAATAATATTATTAAATAATAATATTGAATAATAATAATAAATATTAATATTAAATAACACTAAATAATAATAATATTGAATAATAATAATAAATAATAATATTAAATCATACTAAATAATAATAATAATAATACTGAATAATATTAATAAATAATAATATTAAATCATACTAAATAATAATATTAAATTAAATAATACTAAATAATAATAGTATTGAATAATAAAAATGTCAATGAAAACTGCAAATGTCTTCCAATGACGGAGCAAATTAGCTTTTCGTTTTTCTTCGTCCGGTAATTGAACACACAATACATACACGCTTAGAAAAAAACAGGGGGGTTTAAAAGAGAAATCTGGTAATTTTGCCAGAGAACTCGGTATGCCGGGGACTGAAGCTTTTTCCGGCATTTCAGAAG
>JAQGAK010004515.1:0-12071 GCA_034696945.1 Lipothrix lubbocki
TTATTGTATTTTTAATTTTTTTTAAATTTTTTTATTGTATTTTTAATTTTTTTTATTTTAATATTGTTTTTTTAATTATTTTTTAATTTTAATATTGTATGTCTTATATTATTTATTCCTATATAGTATTTTATACCAAATGATATTGTTTGATTACAAAAATCATATGATTTTTTCAATTATCATTATTAGGGTCCTTTCGGCTGCGGATTTCTTTTCAGTAAAATAAATTATCAAGCGTATCGAGTAGCGATGGAAAAGGGCGAGACACCCTTTGCGGCATTTTACCCACCGGACAAACCACATGTTTACCTGTTTCGAGTTGTTCCCGCGGGGGAAAAGCAACAAGTGAGTTAAATACAGAAATTGAAATTTTTAATTCAACATTATTTAAATTACATAATAAATGCCTTTAATAAATAAAAAATAACATTATTTTACCCTTTTCCGAAAATTATTACAGCTGTTCCTCCCTGCCACCAAGCGGGACGTGCGCAATGCCATGGGAGCCCGGAAGGACGGCGGGAATTTCATAATTCCATTGGTGGCGGCTCTGAAAATTGCGGATAATAATGATGACGAACCCAAGAAAATCATTCTGGAGCCACTTCCTGCAGTTAAACCTACCAAAGTGGATATTTTGCCTTTTGAGGATTTCGTTTCGTATGCTCGACAATGTCAAGGCCAGGTAAGGAAATATCGATTTAAATGTATTTCATAAGATTCGGCTTAGAAAAAGATATTTTGAATCTTTTTTTGTGGTACAGTTTCAAATTTTCATTTGCTGTTTGGTTTTCATAGGATCCAGTAAAATCCCTTGCGGACTCAATTGAAGTGAGTCCATCGCCGACGAAAGCTCCGATTATTGTCGATGCTGCACCAAAATTACGAAAGAAATTCCAGCGTCGGACCACGCGGAATTGCTTGAAGGATAACACCGGTAAGATAATTCAAAATATTACTGAGTAACTATACTTATATAAATCATCGTTGGAATTTACATTAAAATAACCTTTTTAATTTTTATAATTGTAATAAAATTTAAATTCATTCAAAAAATAATAATTTTGATCTTTTTTGCCAGTGATATCTGCAGATCTCTGTACTGGCAACGTCCTCGACACTCCTGTCAGTCGGGCCAAAAAAACCATGAAGGGTCGGGGACTGATTGAGACTAAAATACAAAAGATCCGTCGGAATCTTCGGAAGGAATTCGACGATGAATTCGAGGATGACGATGATGAAGAAAAAGATGCCAGCTACTATCCAAATGACACCCGACCGAAAAAGCGGGGACGTGGGCGTCCTCCTGGGAGGAAGAATCGACCTAAATGCTGAAAACAGTTGAGCACGATTCTCGCGACATTATTGGACCTTGCCAATTAATTAGTTTAAATAACGTGTGTACATTTTAGATATGTTACTGCTTATATAATGAGTTGATTATTAAATAGTTATGCATATAATAAAGTTAAAATAAGTCCGTTACCCCTGCCGTTAAACTTAACAAGAATTCAGTTTAAATAAATCATTAAATTGTTTTTAAATTTTAAGAATCGTGAATAAATTCAAATGTACATACATTACTATTGAGAATAAGATTATTAGAATTTGTTAATATTTATGTGATTTTATTAATATATGTATACTGCTGATTTCATTAATTTACTGCTGGTTTTATCAATTTACCAGAGATGTGTAAAATACTTTATTTTTTTCCACCAAATATACTAAATACTTTTTATTTTTTTCGTGCCATAAGATACAAAATACCAATTAAGATACTTGAAAGTATGTTTTGCAAATACTTCAGTAAAATACTTTGAAAAATATCCAACCAAAGTACTAAAGTACAAAATACTAATCTCAAATACTAGGTTAGTGCATGTTGCACTGTCAAAAGAACGTGTTTCCGCTTCACTGAAGTTTACATAAATTAGTCAACTTATTACAATTTGAACTGCACACATATTTTATGCCTTACTTTACTACAACTTACAATTCTATTTACTACGGTAGATACTTACTATGGTAGATCACACACACCTATACATATATAGACAACACTAAAAACGCGCTTACATATCCGTAGCTTTAACTGTAAATAATATAGTTTGCGAGTAAAAAAAATATTTGTAAACTTGACATGACAACAATATTTCAACAACCCAAATCAATAAATTATGTATAGCTCTTAAGTGATAATATACATAATAACCTTTAAAAAATAGAACAACTGCTTGCTGCCCCGTTGAAAATATATATAAATATGGATACGAAAGTAATAGAAAATAACTGTTTACATGCAGTTCGTGTATGTACACAAAGCTAACATAATGTGTACTTACATAAAGCTAATTCATCATTGTTCTTATTTTTTGACTTTTTATCAGCTCAAGCTCAGCATTGAGATAATATAAGCCTTGACACTTCAGTGACGGTGACGGGTGATGATAAGCCCTTGTCTACTTTAATGCTGCACTAATTGGCTTTGAGTTAAAAAAGTTGGCTCTCTGATAAAAAAAATACAATACATAATAATAATGTAAAAACAATTTGTCCAAGTGCTCCAGTTGTTATTTGCAAATGCCCGTGCTCGTCAATATCTTTTAATATTTATTTTATATAAAACAAAAAAATAAATTTTATTATGAAATTAATTGTGATTTTTATTTCGATTTTCCTTGGAATTTTCCAAACCCAAGGATTCCTCGCACCTTTGTCGCCGCAGCATGAATTATATGTAAGTAAATAAAATAATTCTTCTACATTGTTCGTAACTTGCAAAATAAAAAATATATTTGATTTAATGTGATATCTGAACCCACATTTTTTTTAATTATTTAATTTTAACTAAATAATTAAATTTTTTAATTAATACTTTATTTTATGTAATGTGTGGAAAATGAAGGGAACGCCTCCCCCTGTCGGAAGCATCTGGCCGCGCCCACAAAATCTTGAAGAAAATACTCAATTCTTTCCGGTGGACACTGCCAATTTAAAAATTTTCGTGAGGAATTCCCGCGGGGAAGAAATATCTTGTGAGAATTTGGACTGGGCAGTAAATCACTACCAGGGACTTGTGGCAAGTTTGAATTCGGAGCGCGTTGACGGTGGAATTTCTGATGTGGATTTGGTGATAAATGATGACGGTAGATGTGATGAGAATTTTCGGGGCGAGAGCGTTGAGGAGGAATATTGTGAGTTGGATTTAAATTTATTGTATTTATCATTTTACATTACCACTCGCACAATTTTTTGTAATTATATTTAATAATTTTTAATTATAATATAGACGAAATCCAAGTGACACCTAGCGGGCGCGTTGAAATCCGAACAGATTACACAGTTGGGGCGATCCGAGCTCTGGAAACGTTTTATCAATTGCTCTGGCCAGCCAATGATGACTATACTCTGTATCAAGTTAATGTCACGAAAATTGTGGACTTCCCAAGGTACGCGCACAGGGGAATCATGCTTGACACCGCTCGACATTACTTACCCGAAAAATTAATCGTGAAAATTCTGACCATAATGATGTACAACAAGTTCAATGTTTTCCATTGGCATGTCGTCGATGACCAGAGCTTTCCTTATGTCAGTCAGAGATTCCCGGAATTATCGGACAAAGTAAGCTATTAATTTTGATAATTAATTTTAATTTGATTTAAACTATTATTATTTTTGTAATAATTTGTAATTAATTCCAAATATAATTTTTATCAAGGGCGCGTATACCAAAAACATGATTTACACTCCCGACGCCGTCAGAAGAATTCACAACGCCGCGCGAGTCCGAGGAATTCGCGTTATTATGGAATTTGATACTCCTGGTCATGTCTACTCGATTGGAAAGAGTCATCAAGGTAATAATAATGTTAAACATGCTTGAAACAATATATGAATAGATTGCAATAATTGTAATTAAAATATTTTATTGAATTCTAATATAATAGAAATACTCACACCATGCTATGGCGATGGCGAAAATCCCGGTACTCCGAACCCGCCTCACCATGCTGACTACGAGAACATTGATCCCACAAATCCGGCGTCGTACAAATTCATGCGGGAACTTTTCACTGATATTGTCCAAACAGTCCCGAATATCACCCACATTCATTTGGGCATGGACGAGGTTTATGAACCTTGCTGGAAGTCCTCACCCGTCATTCGAGATTTCATGCTTGAGCATGGCTACACTTCGCTGTCCGAAGTCCAAGGACATTACACAACCAGACATGTGGAGATGGTTAAATCCTTGAATGTTAAAATGACTGCTTGGCAAGATCCTTTGGACCAAGGGGTGGAGGTAATTTTTCATTAAATTTAAACGTAGAAAATAATAAGAAATGGTTGAAAAATTGATCCGTTTTTTTTATTTATATGCAGTTGGACAAAGACGTGATCATTCAAGTTTGGAAAGACTGGAACACGATTCCGGCCATGCGGGTATAGAGGAATTCGATTTATCTTTTTAAAGATTTTATTTCGTATAAAACTTATTTTGTATGAACTATATTTTAATTTTTTTTTTTTTTAAATACAATGAGTAGATTACCTCTACAAATTTGAAGATTTTATTTTTGCAGGATATCCTTAACCAAGGCTATAAAGTCATTTTCTCAGCTTGCTGGTACATTAATTACATTGATTATGGCGAGACCTGGCGGAAATATTTTGAATGCGATCCTGTTGGAACTATTGGAGGTAATTTTTGAATAGTCTTGGAATATTTTAATTATGCTTAACTATAGCTTTAAGCCCGTGCTCTGCACGGGAAAACACTGATTGGTCGTTATGTTGCATTATGTATGGCGCGAGCATTACAGACGTTTAGTGCTTATATAGGTGGGGATAAAAGGCGCAGAATCAAAAGAATTTTTTACATTGTTTAATTTCATTATTATCAAATTATTTAATACTACAGTTCCAGAAGATCAACGGGATCAAATTCTGGGTGGTGAAGCAGCTATTTGGGCTGAGTACGTCGACCAAACAAATATCGTTGCTAGGTTATTCCCATTTTCCAGTGCTGTGGGTTCCGCACTGTGGGACTCAAATATTAAGGATGGATCCGGGCGAGAAAACACTGATGACGCAATGCATCGACTGGATGCTTTCCGATGTAACCTTTTAAGGTTAGACAATTCTTAAATTCTTTAATATAATCCTGGATTGAAAAAATTTAAATTCCAAAACATTTAGTATTTACACAAATGTTTTGCTTGATCGCTCGATAATTTTATTCCCTTATAGACGTGGCGTTCGAGCTCAGCCAATCATGAATGGCCATTGTGGACCGTTCGAAGCGAACGTCAAAATAAATTAGAAGGTCAAGATACATTTGATTGATTGACGATGAACATAAAGGCGACCGATAATTTTATTTTTAACTCCAAGGCTACTACTGTATCTAATTATTTCCTGTGATTCCTGTTGATATTTTATTTGTGTTTATGTGCACATTTTTGTTTGATTTAATATTTAATTATGGTTTGACTATTGTATTTTTGGAAAAATTGACTTGAAAACCTGAGTAAGTATTGATGTGATTCAATAAATTATTAAAAACTACAATTCTAGGAGTATGTATTTACATATATGGGACTTAAACCTTGGATCGACAAAATAAAATTAATCGCTTCGCTATAATTTAGTGCTTGCGCGAAGGGGCGGCGTTAGCGCCCAACGCCCAGGGTTAAAAGTGGGTTGGGGTGGGGAGGGGTGTATTTGGAAATAATTCAATTTTGAAATTGTAAAATAGTTATTAATCGCTTTCGTGCATTAGAATTGCAATTTCAAAATTTTGATTTTTTTCGATAAAACTATTAACCCAATTTCGGTAAATGTTCCTAGCAATAATGTCAGTAGTGACCCCAAGAGTGTGTATAAAACATTTAGATAAAATCCCTTTGTTTGTTTAGGAGTTAGCGTAAATTTGTATAGAGAAGTGAAAACTTCAAAGTTTTGATAATTTTTTTCAAAAAAACTACTGGACCGATTTTTCCAACTTCAATACCGACCTTACTTGTGACCCAAAGAGTAAGTACACAAAATTTGGTTGCAATCGGTCCATGCGTTCTTGAGATATCCTGTCGCCGGACGTACGGACAACGGTCATTCTATGAGGGGCGCTGACGCCGCCCCTAAAAACGAAATATAACGAAAAAGAATTAATTTATCATTTCACCCCAATTCAGGTTTTACCAACCCTTGTTTTTTAAGCCTTGCAAATTTATGCGGAAAATGATTTTTTTTACTCTCGACCCAAAAAAAAAATTCATTGCATAACAGGATTAATGATTATGTCCAATCGGCCATCAAGTTAACATACAAGCTATACAGAGACTTGCTATTGTGAAATTGGATTACGACGTGTACTGAACTACGAACGTTTTTGTTTCAAAGTACTTAAATAAAATCATTAATAGCATTTTACCGCATCCAAACATTTCTATTACTACCGATGAATCTAGTTCACAGCTGGACTTAATTAACTTTTATTTAATACTGTAATTTACGTCTTTATGGAAAATACAAACAACAATACTCACAATGATATAAAATAGACTGCGCTCTTACATAAACTCTATATATATTGTATAAAACTACTGATCGTGAGTGAGATGCACCTTTTAATGGTTTTCTGGAACCAGGGCAATCATTTTAGAGCATGCTTATTCCTTTTGTGTGTAAAATTGTGAAAATTCCTATTGTCTTCATTCTCTTGTGTATAACTAAAATTGAAAATTTGAAATATAAAAGGAAACAGCTGCTACATATGTGTATTCATATCCACATGTATATAGTTTTGAATTGTAAATACGTACATTTGTTTTGGGTTTAATCTTATAAAAGTATGTACAATCTTCCCAAATGCTTCATTTAATGGAAACTATTTTTTGTTATTGATAGAAATTATATTACATTTGCGAAGAATATTTGCGTAATGTTTGTCAGGAAAATTATTTTTATTTTTATTTTCCAAACCCATGGATTTCTAGTACCTCTGTCGCCTCGTCTTGGATTGCGGGTATAATTTTTTAATTAAAATAATTAAATTAAATTATTATTGGAAATCATTATAAAACATTTTTCAAAAATGATTTAAGGGAGCACCTCCACCAGTCGGAAGCATCTGGCCGCGCCCACATAAACTTGAAGAAAATACTCAATTTTTTCCGGTGGACAATGCCAATTTTAAAATTTCAGTGAAGAATACCCAAAGGGAAGAAATATCCTGTGAGAATTTGGACTGGGCAGTAAATCACTACCAGGGACTTGTGGCAAATTTGAATTCGGCGCGCGTTGACGGTGGAATTTCTGATGTGGATTTGGTGATAAATGGTGACGGTAGATGTGATGAGAATTTTCGGGGCGAGAGCGTTGAGGAAGAATATTGTGAGTTTGATTTTAATTTCATTTTATTATATTTATCATTTTAGATTACTACTCATACATTTTTTGTAAAATTAATTTTTATTAATAATGTAGACGAAATCGAAGTGACACCTAGCGGGCGCGTTGAAATCCAAACAAATCATACAGTTGGGGCAATGCGAGCTCTGGAAACCCTTTATCAATTGCTGTGGCCAGCCAATGATGACTATTCGTTATACCAAGTTAATGTAACCAAAATTGTAGACTTCCCAAGGTTTCCACATAGGGGAATCATGCTTGACACCGCTCGACATTACTTACCAGAAAAATTAATCGTGAAAATTTTGACCATAATGATGTACAACAAGTTCAATGTTTTCCATTGGCATATCATTGATGACCAGAGCTTTCCTTATGTCAGTCAGAGATTCCCGGAATTATCGGACAAAGTAAGCTCCTAATTGTGAAAATAATTTAATTTCATTTAAACTATTATTACTTTTGTAATAATTTGTAAATAATTCCAAATATAATTTATAAAAAGGGCGCCTATAGCAAAAATATGATTTACACTCCCGACGCCGTCCGAAGAATTCACAACGCCGCGCGAGCCCGAGGAATTCGCGTTATTATGGAATTTGATACTCCTGGTCATGTCCACTCGATTGGAAAGAGTCATCAAGGTAATAATAGCATGCTTGAAACAATATATGAATAGATTGCAATAATTGTAATATTAAAATTTTGTATTGAATTAATTGTAGAAATCATAACTCCGTGTTACGGCGATGGCGTAAATCCGGGTACTCCAAACTTCCCCCACCATGCTGATTACGAGAATATCGATCCCACTAATAATGCGTCGTACAAATTTATGCGGGAATTTTTCACGGAAATTGCCGAAACAATATCGAATATCACGCATATTCATTTGGGTTTGGACGAGGTGTATGAAGCTTGCTGGGCGTCCTCACCAGTCATTCGAGATTTCATGCTTGAGCATGGCTACACTTCGCTGTCCGAAGTTCAAGGACATTACACAACTAGACATGTGGAGATGGTTAAATCCTTGAATGTTACCATGATTGCTTGGCAAGATCCTCTGGACGAAGGAGTTGTGGTAATTAAATAAACACCAATTATACGCAGTGAAGCTTTATTGTATGGTCATCTATGTTTATTTTGTATTTATGCATTTGGATTCCAACAGTTGGACAAAGACGTAATAATTCAAGTTTGGAAGGACAACTTCATTGTGGATATGCGGGTGATTAATTTTAAATTTAATTAAAAAACATTTAGTTATTCCGACACTAATAATGTAATGAAATTCAAAATGTTTCAGAATTTTATTATTGTTATTAGTTAGTTCACTTCAGTTAAATCAAATTTATTGCATTTTTTGCAGAAAATCCTTAACCAAGGCTATAAAGTCATCCTGTCAGCCTGCTGGTACATAAATTATATTGATTATGGCCAAACCTGGATTAAATATTTTGAATGCGACCCAATAGAAACCGTTGGAGGTTAAAATTACACACTGTATTCCTTAATGCTTTTGATATTTGTAATTTGTTTATTTTATCAAAATAATTGCACTTGCTGAAGTAATAATTTGTAATTATTATTTTGATTATTGTTACAAAACTATTTGACACCACAGTCCCAAAAGACCAATGGGGCCAAATCCTCGGCGGAGAAGCAGCAATCTGGGGGGAGTACGTTGATCAGACAAATCTCGAAGCTAGGTTATTTCCATTTTCCAGCGCAATCGGATCGGTATTGTGGGACTCAAATATTAAAGATGGATCCGGACGGGAGGACACAACTGAGGCAATGTATCGTTTGGACGCTTTCCGGTGTAACCTTTTAAGGTTAGGGAATTATTATTTCTATTATTATTTATACCAAGAATATGTTATATCTATAATAATTTGAAAACACATTTTTTCAATGATCAATCCATTTCCCTTATTATTGATTTTTATATTTTATTTCAGACGTGGAGTACGAGCTCAACCACTAATGAATGGTCATTGTGGGCCGTTTGAAGCAAATGTTGCAATTAATTAAGCACAAAAGTACATATATATTTTTATAGAAAAATTATTTATTTAAATTCTTCACCTTTGGGACACTAACTTTACCAATTATTTTTGTTGTTTTAATATTTAAAATATTTTTAATTGACTTTTAAAATAATAAATCCAAACTATTTCTACATATGAAAAGCTAATTTACAATTAAATTACTACTACAGTAATAATATTACGGTGCAATTATTTAAATGATAAAATAAAGTAGCAAAAACTTTCATAATTACTTGACCCACAACACAATTTAGAACATAAGAGCATAATTATTTAGCCCCCGGCAAGCCATGACGAGTTTTGCAGAAGCAGTGAAAATTCTGAAGAACATTGTGAGTAGCAAACCGAAGTCCGCAAAGTAGAATTTCCCAACGACAATCTTCAAAGGTTTGCAGGATCGTCGGAATTTGTTGAACCAGAGCACTTTCGTTTTCAATTTCCAGGACCGAATAGTCTCTTCATTCGTCCGGTTGAAATCAGCGAGTGTTTTGAACAGGAGATAAATCGTTGACAGCAAACTGATGCTCAGGAGGAAACTCCGCTTGTTTAGGAAGGCCACGGCGAGGGAAATGTTGAGTGTGGAGCAGATGATCAGGATCACTTGACATCCGAAAACCCAAAAGCAGTAGACTGTGTTGAAATGATTGTGCAGGACCCAAAGTTCGGAGTAGCTTTTGGAGAGTTTGGCGCAGGTCCAGATTGGGGGAGGTGGTACTTGGTTCGGCAATGTTTTTGGGTGTCTAAAAATTTTAAAAAAATTGTATTTATTTTATTTTGTTACACATTTCATTTTATTCACAATAATTTTACTAATTATTTTCGATTATAATAATTATTTAAATGATTTAGTAATTTTTTACCTCATTTTAATGAACCAAAGTTGGATCAATGAAACATAGAGGATGACGCAGATAGCGTGCACGAGATAATTATACAAATGTGTGGTTTGGATGTAAAAATGAATTAGGGCCGCAATCAGTTTGAGATATAGTGGGAGTGTTTCCGGCTCGGATGACATTGAAGTTGTAAAATGTAGCGCACCAGGATCCTTGAAGATCTTCAGGACGAAGCTGAGGATAGCGAAAATGCTAAAGAGTGGGATGACCTTCATTGTATAGGAATAAACAAATTCCGTCCGGTTGACAATTCCGAATCGACCTATAAAGTTAATGAATAAAAACTTTTTTATTACAAAATCATCACACGAATAAAATAATTACAAGATTTTCAACAATCAATTGCTTTTTTAAACCAATTATGATATAATAAATAATGCAAATGGCTCAAATCAAATATTAATGTAATTATTAAAATTAAATAAAACCGAATTTTTCGTTATTATAGTGAAATCAAAATAATAAAAGATTAAATTTACATCGAAAAACATTTTCCCGTTCTAAAATTTGATTCAAAATCAGATGATGAACTCCGTAGTTCCTCAATGTCGTCAAGTAGTTGATGTTGAAAATCAAGAAATTAATGGCGACGTAGAAAATATTGACTTTCGACCAAAATTCCAATTCCGGCTGGTACAACAACACTTGACAGCATCGGAAGTATAGGAACAGTTGGTATAAAATGATTACAAATATGTGAATTCGAACAATTCTTCGAGTGAAATTTGAGGAATCGTATTGAATTTTCCCGCTGAGCTCGTCAAATTTGTAAGGATGGTAGCGCATGAAATAGCCGAAATTGAGGATTTTCCTAGCAATTACAACATCCCGCTGTTTGGAATTTATCTTCCCATTGTGAGTTTTCTTGTGCATTTTCTGGGGAAATTTATCTTTGGGGATAATGTGGGGATGTTCCAAAGGTTTGACATTAAAGGGGTGAACTTTTAGGTAGAGATTCATTTTTCAAAAAAATTTGAAATGCTTCGGTTGTTATACAAGTGTGTTGCACGTACGTACTGCGGGATGAAATAATTGCGCTGTGGATTTTATTTTATAGTTCAAAAAATGCAAACACGAGCATTCAGTGTGATTGAAAAATAAATCAAAAGCTAAACCTTGTAAACATAATGTCGTATGTATAGAAAATTACGTAGGGACTTTTATTATCGGAATTGAAAATTCTTGTTTTGACTGCGGAAACGGTTTATTGATTGAGGAAAATTGAATTAATTTTTGATGTTTCAAACTTGTAAACTATTATTTGGCTATTGAGTAATGTTTTGTTCAGCGCTAACTTTATTATGAAACTTCTGCATCGAAAGGCCGTTTAGCAAAGTTCCTTCGTATTGTTTTGTTCCACATACCCCAATAATTGTTTATCCTCGCCCACACAAAATAGACGTAATATCATTTTTGTGCCATTTGAATAGCAAATTAATAGATCAACCAGCAGCAAAAATATTGTCGTATTAGTCATACGTTAGTCGCAAAATTACAATATGAGAGTATATTTGAATTAGTATATTAAACTACAAAATTTGGGTGAACTTATCCACGAATTGAATCAATACCATGTTGATGGTTGTTGATAAATTAAAGCCCAACCTATAACCACCTGAAATTCATTAAAAAGTTTGCTTATTGCTTTGAAAAAAATTTTTTTTAGTGCAACTGCTTTTTTCATTGACACATTTTAATGTTT
>JAQGAK010004516.1:0-12063 GCA_034696945.1 Lipothrix lubbocki
CTACAAAACTAAAATAGCGCTTTTGCAAATTAGCTGAAAAAAAAATTAGCACCTATGCTGGTTTAACCGACGATATGTATATATGAGCAATATATTTCATCATAGCGCACAACAGATGAATTTCGAAAACAAAGTAAAATAATAAACTTGAGAGTCCTGAGTTTCTACTTTTGGATATTATTATTAAAAGGACACAATTATTTAGTTTGTATAACACAATGTATAAAATATTTAAAGGCGTGATAACTAGATGCAAAAAAGGGTAGTAAAACATTTATTGTCCCCAAAAACTTTATGGTTTTTTATATGATTATTTAATTTTGTTATATAAAACATAACAAAATTAGAATAAAAACGTTTCAAAACTTCAAATGGCGTGAAACACAAAAATAGCAATATAATAAAGAATTCTGAGAAATTCGGGGGAATTTGCAATTTTGTTTTAAAATTCCAATTTTATCCAGAGAGAAATTTTCTTAAATATTTTTTATTTTGCCTAATTACTATTGATTGCAAAATAATAAATGAAAAGCTCTGAATGCTCTGCCATGCCCAAAAAATTGTCCTAAAGACGCAAAAATGTGACAAACGTTTTGCAAAATATAAAAACAAAAATTTCAAAATAGCCCCAAAGTCTTTAAATATTTAATAAAATAAGTAACGTCAACAAAAAGTAATTCAAAAACTCGCTATAGCTGTAAAGGAACTTCCTTTACATTTCTTTCTGCTTCAGTAGTAAAACAAAACGTTTTTAAGATCATTGAAATCCACTGCTAAAATATAAACCTTCGCACTAAATTCCATTGTACAGCATTTCTAATAATTCATTCAACGTATACGCTGTGAATATTCCTAAATTAAGCAGGAAATTTGTCAAATTTGTGGCTGGCTGAACTTATTGACCACGATAGTGATGTTAAGTTTAACATGAAGACCTGACCAGGAACTTGATTCAAACTTGAAAGTCAAGTTAGAATTTAGTTTAAACCTGAACTTAAAGAAGTTTCAAGTTAAAGTTAAAAATACCAACGTCAAGCCGAATTTACTTGAACTGAACTTGAACTTCTCATGAATCTCTCGATTTCCTGTGGAAACATTAAAAAACGCAAAAACAGGAGTGTAAAAAACGTTTCTGTGAAACCTTAAAAAATTTGATTTAAAAAATGTCAATCGCAGACCCAAATGGAAATTTCTTATTTGTGACTCTGATAAGCTGCTGAAAGTGGAAATTGTGTCAAATTAACAATTGAATTGTTAAAAACATTTCTGTTGTTACAAAACAAGAAATAATTTCAAAATGGTGTATGAAAAGCCCGTAAGCAAGACATGAAGGATAAAGGGGACTAAAGCAACACAAGCAAGGAAAATTTGATAAACATTTTCTAAATAAGGCCAAAGATTGTTTCAGTAGCGTATTTTGCACATTTTTACAGGCAAACGATTATGGAAATAACAATTATTATAATTTCATAAATATACTAAAATATGAATTTTCAGGCAAGGGGAAACAATTAATATTAAATATAACAAAGTAACAAATATTAATATAAACAGAATGTTAAAGGATTTTTGCAAAATAAAAATGAATTCGTGCTTGGGATAATTCCTAATTTATTTATTTCTATAAACACTCGAAATGGACGAATAAAATATAAAAGGAAATTGTAATTTACACATATATTACTTCAATATACCAGTTTCTGCTGTAATAACAATTATTAAAATGCTTGCCCATCTGACAAATAATAATTCTGAATTTTTATTTTGTTATCCGTGGAACATTTTAAAACAAATATATGCATCTTTCGCATCGTTTTTTCTGTTTTTTTCTTTACCAAAAATTATATTTCAATCAAATAACATCTTGGAACCTATTTCCTATACGTCAGTTAGTTCAAATCTGGACGTGTAATTTTTGACAAGGTTACAAAAACGAGAGTAAGTTATTAAAAATCATTTTAAATCCTGCAAAATCCTACCCGGGTTACTTTAGTCAAATTACTCTCTCTTCTAAAAATACAAGTATGTAAATGGTCCGAAATCAATGTCAATGACCAACTTTCATATGTATTAATTCGTGCAAGTAAAAACCTAAGAGGTTCGGCATGAATTCAACGAAATCGGGAAATTAGTTGTTACACAAATTTTCACCTAATTTGGTATGCTATGAAGTTCAAAATGGTAAATATTTGCTAAAGAACTTTAACCAGAGCATTTTTGGGTGGCTGTCAAAATTTGCCAGGCAAAATTTTGCTCTTCAAAAATTTTGAGAGTTCTGTATAAAGAACTTACCCGTGTATACGTTATTACTTAGTGACAAAGGGAAACAGGTGCGGAAACGATAAGAAACATCCACCTCCATGGCAAAGGTTTGACGACGCAGAACTCTTTGTCAACAATCCAAAATATGTAACTCCCAAATGGTCCTGACTTAAAGGAATTATTGCGTTCGGTCAAAATGTTTTATAATAAAAAAAGTTTCAAAATCGGAAACGGCATCGGGATTATTCCTCAGAAGTCGAATAATTGGTATTTGAATTTGTGTTTTTACAATACACCGGAATTGGAATGAGTGTCCGAAAAATTATATTAATTACGATTGGAATGCAAATTTCTCCGATTTGTCCGCCTTGCATGGTTAAACTACTACATAGCTTTGTTGGCAAAAGTAAGGAAACAATTTTGTTCACCCAATATTTTTATAATAATTTCATCATCAGGCAATAAACAAAAAATTGGACGCACCACGAAATTTGGCGTTTCATGTAATTTTGAATTTCCAATGCAAATGAAAGCAATAAAGTAAACAATTGGTTTGAATATCAATGTTGATCATTGGTGCACTTGATTTAAATTCTCAAAAAAAAGTTTCTTGGCGGGTAATTTTTCAAATAATATTTAAATCAAAAATATGGTGTACCTGTGAGCGTAAGTAACAAATGTAGATATAAGCAATATATTTCATCATAGTGCACCATTGATTAATTTTGAAAACAAATGAAAATACCAAATTGGAGAGTCCTGAATTTCTAATTTTGGGTATTATTATTCGAAGCACACAAAAATAAATAATTTGTATAACACAATGTATAAAATATTTAAAGGCGTGGAAACTAATGCAAAAAGTAGTAGTAAAACATATGCCATAATTCCAGGAATCACTTTTTTTATTTAATTATTTAATTTTTTTATATAAAAAACATATAACAAAATTAGAATAAAAACGTTTTTAATTCAAATGGCGTAAAACGCAAAAGCAGCAATATAATAAACGATTCAACGAAATTCGGGGAAATTTACAATTTTGTTTTAAAATGTCGATTTTATCCAGACAGAAATCGTTATAGCAATTTTTATTGCCTATTTACGAATTACTCTACTGCATATTGCAAATTGATAGATGAAAAGCTCTGAATGTTTTGGCATTTGTGAAAAATTGTCCAAAAAAAACGCAAAAATTTGACAAACTTTTTGTAAAATAAATAAACAAAAATTCAAAATGGCCCTATCCTTTAAATAATTATTGAAACAAGTTACGTCTTTTCAATTGACAACGAAAAATTGTTTCACTAGAAAAACAAAAAAAAAGCAGTGGATAATTTAAATAACTCCATTGCAAAACATGTAATCCTTCGCACTAAATTCCATTGTATGTACAGCATTTTAAATAATTAATTCAACGTTTAAGCTGTGAATATTCCTAAATTAAATCCAAACTTGATAATTTTTGTATCAATTTTAGTTGTTTCAGTAATTAAACATTTAAGTGTGAACATGAACTTGACACAAATGATTTACTATTGCAAGAATTAATATTCCGTCAAATTACATGGAATTTAAATTCCATTAAGATGAACGTGAATAGTAATATGGGAAGAAGAGGTAAATAATAAACGTATAAAAATAAAAATATAATAAAAATATATTTATTTGTAAAAGCACAAACACGTAAAGTCTGCTATTGAGTCTGAATGAAAAGCACGTTTTTTAAGCGATACAAACACTTTAACACCAATTCCAACGTACTTATGTACTCCCGGATAATTATCCCTCTAGAAAATCTGGTAAAATTTTCAGTACAGCGTTCCTCTGGAATGTACATGTTTGATTAATTAGTACAAAACCAAATATTCCATTAATTAATTAAATAAATTGTTAGGGCGTCAGCTAAACCAATCGTAATAAAATTTATTTTACGCGTGTGAAATGTTTTTTTTCGGTTTTGTCAAATTTGTGATTGACTAACGATAGTGATTTTAAGTTTAATAAGTAGAACTGACCATGAACTTGATTCGAACTTGAAAGTGAAGCTTGAATTCAGCTTTAATCTGAACTTGAAGTTTCAGAGTCACGGTTAAAATATACGTTAAGCCAAAATTATTCGACCTGAACTTGAAACTTGTCACAAACTTGTCAATTGCGGGCGGAAAGTATTTAGAAAAACGCAAAAGCTGCAGCGTAAAAAGCGTTTCTGGGAAACCTTGAATTTTGTTCAAAAAATGTCAATCCGAAATAGTTCGGTTCGATTTTTGACTCTGATAAGCTGCAGGAAACTGGAGGAAACTGTATTAAAAACCAAGAAATAATTTCAAAACGGTATATGAAAAGTTGGTAAACAAGACATGAAGGATAAAGGGGACACAAACAATGAAAAATTGATAAAAATTTCTAAATAAGGCAAAATATTGTTTGAGTAGTGTATTTTGCACAAACAATTATGTAATAAGCAATTATTATAATAAAATAAATATAAAAAAAAACTTATTGAAAACGATTAAGAAATGCATTTGCGGCAAACAGTTTAAAAACAATTTTAAACTAATCTGGATATTCCTCGTAAACTTTTAGTTTAGGCCAAGTGTCAAAATGATTTTTCAATTGTTTTGACATCACACCAACTACTATTTCAGAGAATTTAACACAATCCCAGAGGATTTTTGACTTGCACACTCGGTAAAAATTCAATTTTATGAACCCATTGGACAATAAATGTTTGCTAAAAATTGGCGCTAAAATTAAAATTGTAGGAAACAATAAATTTATAATAAACGGGCTGCCGTGCCTCAAAACGAAATTATAACAAGTTGTATTCAAGAAATCCAAAATTCGTGAGACAGTCAAAAAATAGGGAACGCTAAGGTTAAACATTTAAAAATTTTTTACTGTTTGGCTCCAAAATTCAAATTGCAGGAAAACAATAAAATATTTTATATTCTTTACATCCATCTTCAATACGTACCGTTAGGATATTCAAGAATCGTTCAAAATAAACTTAACGCAAACAAGACAAATTTTATCTTTAGAATAAACTTTGAAGTGTGCAACTTTTAATTAAAACAAATATTAAATATAAATAAAATGTTAAAGGATTTTAGCGCGACAAAAATCAATTCGTGGTTGGAATAATTCCTAATATATATACATTTATTTCTAAAAACACTCTAAGAATGAATGAATTTTGAAAGTGAAAATATTAAAGTAAATTGTAATTTACACATATAATACCTGAATATAACAGTTTCTGTCGTAAAATTAATTATTAATAAAATGCATGACCACCTGAGAAATAATAATTCTGAATTTTTAATTTTTGTTAATCCGTGGAACATTTTAAGAGAAATACATATATGCATCGCTCGCATCGTTTCTTCTCCTTCTCTCCAGTTTCTTGTCCTCAGACCAGGAAAATTATACAGAAATACACGATATTCAAAAGAAGTAGAAAAAATTAAATTTGAATCAAACAAAATTTGTGAATTGATTTCTTAAACGTCAGTTAGTTCAAATTCGGATGTACAATTACCCGGTTTCAACCCTTAAACTGAGATTTTCTAAACACCCATGGGTACGTGAAAAATTGGGATACGTATGTATGTAGCACGTCATTGTTGACAAAATTAAACGAGGGTACGTTATTAAAATCGTTTTGAATCCGGCCAAATCCTACCCGGATAACTTTAGTCTCAGTTGAAGGATGAAAAGTGTAGGTAAATGGTTGGAAATATTGAAGTAATTGACCAACTTTCACATGTAATAATTCTTCAAAGTGAACACCCAAGAGGTTCGGCATGATTTCAACGGCATTGGGAAATTGGTTGTTCAAAAAATTGTTAACAAATTTATTATGTTATGAATTCTAAGGATTAAAAGTTTAAAATGTAAAATATTTCCGAAAAAAGTTCCACCAGAGCATTTTGAGTAACTATGTCAGAATTTGCGAGGCAAAACTTTGCAAAGTTTTGAGAATTCTCTAAAAAAATCTTTGCGTAGTGATAAAGGTAAGCACGTGCGGAAACGATACGAAACCTTCACCTCCATTGCGAAGGTTTGACGACGCTGAACTCATTATCAACAATCCAATTTATTTGGCTGCCAAATTGTCCTTACTTAAAGCAATTATTGCGTTTGTAAAGCATGTTTTATAACAAAAAAAATTTAAGAATCGGAAACGGTATCGGGACTATTGTATCTGAATTAGTGTAAGCTCATAATACTCATCTACTAACTATACTCATGACTTACAGCTCAGATATCAAATTGATCGGTATGTATTGGAATTTGAATTGTTTTTCCGGATATGGAATTTGTATCCAAAAAATTGTAAATGTCGTATTTTAAATCGAACTGGAATACAAATTTTTTAGCCTGGCCTGGTTTAAAACTAGCTTGGTTGGCAAAAGTAAGAAAATAATTTGGTTGACTCAATATTTTTGTACTGATTTTACCATTTGCAGGTAATAAAAAAATAAGACGCACCACGAAATTTGACGATTCATGTAGTTGTGAATTTCCTTTTGGTGGTGAAATAATGTTAATTAATTAGGGTAATTTAATTCTTTTTTAATAAAACAAAATGGTTTTGGTATATTTAAAATTTAAACAGCAATGTAAAGCGCGGTGCCAAATATATCAATTGAATTATTGACAATTTAATAGGGATATTTATATGTATTTACATATATAAATATTATTTAAAACATGTGAAAATAAAATGGTGACCAGGATTACAATGACGTTGTGTGAGGATTTATGGAATGCTGAATGTATAAAATTAATATTTAATTAACTTAAGATTTAAACGCAATTAGTCCAATATTTTAAAGTATATTACATGGAATATAAAACAACATTTGTCATAATTGTATTTGGTACAATTTATTTAAATATAATCTTAATAATAAACTTAAAAAAATCGACTAATACTTTCCCGTAAATGATCGGCTAAGAGACCAGGACAACAACAGGCAGATGCCTTCGGGCACTACAAATAAATTATGTTGATTAAATTTGACGCCCAATATATCCTGATACATGATCTTCAGATATAATAATTATAAGAAATTAAATGCAAATATATGAAACATATTTTGTATTTGACATACAAGTCCTAAGAGCTGCGTAAGTGTAATCTATAGATATAATCACTGTAGCCTTGAAAAATATCCCAAATGCATATTTAATCCATTTAAAAGTACATAAACCTAAATGCACCAATGCTGCGGAAAATCTCCACTACTGGTTATTCAAGTTCTAAATTTTCCTTACATACACACCCTGACATTTATATTTAACACATATAATCTTGTCAGTACAGGATAGACTTAATTTGTCTTGTGTTCTAATTTGTCTTCTGTCCTAATTTGTTAAACTTTGAACGTTAACAAATACTTAATCTCAATTGAAATTATTCTATGAGAATTGTTTAAATTTGGCATTCAAACAAATTAGTTTTTCTGGTTAAGGTTGCGAAGTAAACATTTATATTGACACACATGGAAATTGAATTTTATTTCGTTGAGTTATTAAACCGTGGAGCTAAAAAGCAAATTTTGCAAAGAAAGTTCAAATGATGATAATAAATTAATTTCAAGACTAAAATGTAAGTTTTTTGCTCCAATTATATCAAAATAAATCTTTGAAAAGTGATCCAACAACTTGCCAAAATTGCACTGAAAACCTGAAAAATGGCCAAAATTTTACGGTTTCCTCAGGTAAATTCCCATAAAGGCTTTACATATTTCGCTTTTAACTTAAAAAGCCCAAAATGATTTGGCGTTTTTAGATTGCCAAATCCGTATACTATATCAGCACTTTGAATTCTGCAAACCATTTAAAGTGTCTAGGTTCAATATTTTATAAAATTAGGTTAAGAAATTATCTAGCAAGATTGTGATTACTTAGAAAGATTACCTATATAACATGAATCGCATTTCTATACAGCAAATACGTTCAGTACAGTATTATTATTTACTATAGAATTTAACAAAAGTTTCCAAAAAGGGGACCTCGGTGTACTTGTAGCTTTGAATATGTGGACCTTCAAGTAAAATCAAATGGGGAAATAAGATTTATAGGCACCCACCGGGACTGTTGATAGTCGGAAATAAACAGTTAAAATAGAATAAAATATAAATTATAAATAAATATAAAAATAAAATAAAAATAAGAAACTTATAATCATATATAATACATTATATTAAATCCTAATATGAAGGAACAATATTTTTGTGAAATTGTAGTTTACTATGTTACACATACATGTACGCTGATTGACGTTTAACTGAAAGAGAAAACCTAATGTTGACCTATAAAAGTGAAAGGTGTACAAGATACACAAACGTTTAAAGCAAATTTAATAGCGCGTGAAGGGCGTAAAGGTTTATTGATTGCACTTGTTAGTATTATTAGTATATTTGCAACCATTTGAACTCTGAACCAACATTTTTGTGATTCAAAATTCAGTAATTTCATACTTACCCTGAAAGCCCAGAACCCGACGTGTTTTTTAACCTCGAAAATATCAAAAACTCAACTACTTTGCAATCAATTAGACCCATTTATGCCCAAAATTAATTTTTTCAATGACCATGTATGTAAATGGGAGCACCAAATGCCTTCCGGGAATTTGCTGATAAGGACTACACTACCCCGCCGATTTGCATGACCATGGACTCAAATGAAAGGAACTTCAATTCTCTAGGTTCAACTTCCTAGGGATTTTGAAATTTGCCTTCCGTCCTATGAAAATGTGTGATTTAGGGCTCAAAATCTAGGTTTTTCACCTCTGCAAGCTAAATGAGCGACCAAACACAGGTGAGACATATTTTTTCGAATTCAACACAAAAAATAAATGTTTGCTAAAAATTGGCGCTACAATTAAAATTGTAGGAAACAATAAATTAAAAATAATTGGGTTGCCGTGCCTCAACACCGAATTAAAACAAATTGAATTCAAGAAATTCAAAATATGTGAGACAGTCAAGAGAGCAAAGAATACTAACATTAAAAATTTTCCAAATTTTTCACTGTTTTGGCTCCAAAATTCAAATTGCAGAAAAATAAATGAATATTTTATATTCTTGACATTTATCTTCAATGTGTAACGTTAAAATATTAAAGAATTGTTTAAATTAAAATTAAAGCAAACAGGACACATTCTATCTTTAGAATAAACTTCGAAGCGTCCACGTTTATTGAAACAAATATTACATATAAACAAAATGTTAAATAATACATATTATATTTATTAATATATTACCATATATATTTATTTCTAAAAACACCCTAAGAATGGCTGAATTTTGAAAGTGACAATATTCAAGGAACTAGTAATTTACCCATATAGTAATACCTCAATAAAAGGGCTTCTGCAGGAATAATAATTATTATAATGCAATAGCATATGACAAATAATAATGCTGAATTTTTTGTTTTTTTTTATCCGTGGAACATTTTACAAGAAATATATTCATCTTTTGCATCGTTTCTTCTGTTTGCTTCTGTGCCACTTCCTCCGACCGGGCGGTTTATAGGAAAATACAGGATATTAAAATATTGAAGCCAATGGATGTCATTAGAGAGATCCTAAATTGAAAGTTTTTAGGAAATGCTTAAATTTAAATTATATAGAGGAATTGTAGAAAAATTAAATTTAAACAAAATCTAGGAGCCCATGTCCTGTATACGCCAGCTAGTTCAAATTCGAATGTGCAATTACTCGGTTTCTACCTTTAAAATCAGATTTTTCAAATAACCAGTGGTACGTAAAAAAATTAGGAAACTTATAATAATGGATTTCCTTGGGTGGGAATTCCGTGGGCCTCATTTAATATACAACCATAAAATGTATAATAATAAATGTATGTACTTCATGCATCAACGACTAAGCAGAATCACTAAAAATTTACCTTTAAAATAAAAAAAAGAAACGTTGAAAATTTTTATTCGACCATAATTCTCGTCGCCAACGACTTTCCGACTAGTAATTTATTCTTAAAGCAATAATAGAAATCTAAAGAATGTTTATACCAGATTTGTTATAAAACTTGTTCATATAATATTATTAAAACCATATTACCTGGATTCCATTTCCCTATACATGGTACTCTTCTTGTTGTCTCAAGTCCTACGGGTTTGAGATTCTAAATGGGCTTATATAAATTTTTGCTGTAATACATACAATGACAGCATCAAGATAGAAAGGATAAAAATGAATTTCTTATTATTCAGTAAATGTGCTCAAGAAAATATATCAAGTCACAATGTGAAAGAACAATATTTTTCTAAAATTGTAGTTACATTTATCACGATTTATCAATACACTATTAGTTGGCTGATGGACGTCTAACTGGAAGAGAAAACCTAATGTTTATCTATAAGAGTGACACGTGTACACAAGATACACAAAAGTTTTAAGCCAATTTAATGCCGCGTAAAGGGCCTAATGGGTTAAGGTAATAATTATACTTGTTAGTATTGTTACTACATTTGTAACAATTCGAACCAAAAGATTTGTGATTTTAAATTATTATATGTAAACGCCAAAAAATGGTTGCGAACCTAAAGAGAGCATTTCTTCATAAATATATTTAAAATAGTTTATACGTATAAGTAATCATCTAAAAAGATTGATCCATTTTAGCAAGATACATTTTAGCAAATAATAAAGCAAATATAAAAGCGACGTAAAGTTATTTATAATGCAATAATAAAATTTTTAAATCTGTACCAAATCCTGAAAAAAAATATTTACGGGGGAATCTTTGTGTATAAGAGACTTTAATAAAGAGATTTTAAATTACTTTTTTACTTGAAAATTGTTTCAGTATGTATACCCAAAAATTAAACAGCAGTGTAAAGCGCTGCGTCAAAATAAAAATTGAACCATTGACAATTTAAAGAATTTATATATAGATATTCTTTAAAACATGTTAAAATTAAATGGTGACCAGGATTACAATCACGTTGTGTGGGAATTGATAAAATGCTAAATGTTTAGATTTTGTGTTTAAATATTGACAAAACTCAAGGTTTGAACACAATTAGTCCAATATTTTAAAGTATATTACATGAAATATAAAACAACATTTGTCAAAACTGTATTTGGAACGATGTATTTAATTATAACCTCAATAATAATTTCAAAACCGACTCATTCCCGTAACGGATCGTCCATGACAAAAACAGGCAGACGATTAACGACACGGATAAGTAAATTTTGCTGGATTACGACTAAAATAAATGAGAAAACCAATAAATTTAAATCAACTTTCAAAACTATGTATCAAACTTAATTTTTTGAAATGTATCTTTTTACTAGGCTTGGTAGAAAATTTTAGGAAATCAAGGCTGAAAAGCATGGTGTTCAATATTTCAGACCATTAAATAATTACGCATATAATACGTAATTAGTCCAACCAAATCTGCCGAAATCGTACTACGTCTTCAATGTGAACGGCGTGCATATTATGATTACAATTTGGATTTCAAAATTCCTAATGAAACATCATATATTTTAAAATTTTAAAAACAATACATAGTTATACACCTATTTCTTGTTTTTTAAAATTTAAATTTAACCATTGTGTTATAAAAATCAATAAATAACATAAAGATTAACAAACTCTATTGTGCCTCTGGAAGAATTTTTTCAGATTCAGCACCAAGGGTCGCACAATCGTTTTATAAACATAATTATTATTATAGTTCTGTTTATTTTTAATGCTTTGGAAATCTTTGTGAGAGCGCACGCAAGAGGAATCCGTGTTGAAGAAATTTTTGCAT
>JAQGAK010004517.1:0-12062 GCA_034696945.1 Lipothrix lubbocki
TGTATTTTCAAGTTTTCAGAAATGTATTTTGTAATTTGTATTTTGTATTTTGAGGGCATGTATTTTGGACAGCTCTGTTTAAAACCTGAGTTCGTTTATTTATTAAGTTATTAAATATACGATTTCTCTGCCTTCTCGTTTTATAATTCCTTGAATTAACCAAATAAATTAGAATTCACCCTCTGTTTGCGTTGCCATACCTAGAGAATGAAAAAGTCCAACATTTGCAATAAATTTCTAGGAAATTCGAAAAATATGAATTAAAAAATTGATGTTATTGTGATGCTATAGCAATTAGTTATATAACTGAATAAAATGCTGAACAATTAAGACACTATATTTTACATGGTGAAAATAAATAATTACCAACATTGGAATTCATATAGCTTCATTCTTTTCCTACGGACCACACATCAGCCCTTATGTATGAAATAATGTATGTCTTCTTTAAACTTCAAATTAAACAGTTTTAAGTTTTCCATTTACGGTGAAGGCTCTAACAATGATGAAGCTCCTCTGAGCACGTAGAGGTCCATTATATTTTGATTCTGATTGCCGTAGTGCGTGCCATGGGCTGAGAAATTTCGGCGCTTGTTGAAAAATGTACGCCTGTATGTATACATATGTCCGTCTGTATTAGTATAAGCAATCTCCTATACAATCTATGCTTAACCATATAGATTTGTTCAGCTAAAGAAAATTATTCATTTGTAAAATTAATATAATACTAATATTCTTCTAGAAGGACTTTATTTACGTAGCCGAGCAACAGACGCGTCAGTATTGATGGAGTCACGAGCTGCAGTCCTGTCCTGAGACTCCTGAAGAAAAATCTACAGGGACTGCATATAGGTATGTGCGTATTATAAATTACAATCCACGTCCCTACACATAATGTCTGTATTGTAGGTGCCTACACATTATAATACAGATGACTGTGTCTAGTGTGGATGAAGGTAAAATAAGAAAATTATAAAGAAGAACGTTATTAGCATGGTCGGCATGGTGTGGTGAGAGATGATGAGAGACGCGATGATATATACGAGCGGTGTGGGAATCAAGAGTCGAGGATACTCATGAGTGTTATTAATTAAGCTTGTTTGACATTAAATAGTATATCTACGTACTGTATACACCTGACGGCTCCACGGAATTTCTGACATTAGCTTTTTACTCACAATATATTCCATATCCTTCTCCGCAATACACCTACCACAAAACATAAGCCGTGAACTAATTTCCGTTCATACTATTATACGTGTACACTATTATATTATTATATGTACATTATTCTACTTCAGTCTCGTCGTCGTTTTCTTTTGCTTGTTTTAGTGTCAGCAAAAAGAAACAAAAAAGGAGAAAAGTACAACAAAACACATTATATAGCTTATGTATACCAAAAGAGTGTCTGTGGATCATTTCACTCTCCGCGACAGATCCGCGTGTATACATGCTATATACATACCAATATTTATATTAAATTACTCAAATTTATGTATCGTCGTTGACGAGGCAAATACAACTATCTCGACAGTTGCTATAATGCAAGAATGACTATAGCTTCCGAGTATATTTTAAGGTCTGGAATATGCAAAAGTGACTATCTCGTTTATTTACTATTGCAAAGACACATCAGCGGTAGAAACTGCTGAATATTCTCCATTTCTACAACATGCAAGACTTTGTTAGCAGGACTTTTCCATAGGAACAGCGGGATTCTGCTCGCAGTATAAATGCGCTATACTGATGGCAATGTAAACACATTGGCCATGGTTTTAAACGACGCAGCCAGTTTTGCTTTCAAATATTTCTGGAATATCTTGTAACTTGTAACCGTAGTAGGCATTCTTACGTTTTAGCAAATGTGTCGATAGTTATATTTGCCTCTTCAACGATTATATTAATACACAGAACATAAACACATTTGGAATACGTGTGTAGAACGTATAGTCTGTACATGAATGAAGATGAAGGTAACCCATGCATTAAGCTTAGAACGCAACAATGAGGGATTATACGGTATGCCATATATGCATCTCGTATTTAAACTGTTATTAGCGCAAAGTCAAAAGACCAAGCAGTGCGGCATGAAATAATAAGTGAAAACGCAATTCGTCTTAAATGAAACGTAACCGCTTACCGCTACATGCGTTGGTTTTTTTTTTCAGGGTGTGTTGATGACAACAATGGTAAGGGCATATAAATGTTTTTATTATAACTGCACTTATTATTACTTATACGTCATATTTATATTTTGAGCATCGCATATAGCGTAGCACACGCGTTTATAAACATATGGGAATAATATGCATAAACATATATGAGAAAACTGATTTCACTCTCGATTCCACTATCTCATGTAGTATTGAAATGCATGAGATGCTAGATTGTCCGTCTTCTCTTATTACAGTTGTTATTAAACATTAAATATGTTTCTCTCGTTGTTGATGATGCTTGCTGGAGTTACCATAAGTATAATAGCACACGCACTCACTCAGCTGATGATTTGTTTTTGTTGTTGTTGTTGTTGTTGTTTTGAGTCTTTGAACGAACTCTAGGGCATGTCGGCTGTTGCTGTGCATTTACAACAAAATGATGTCTTGTTTCTTAAGCCGGTGATACAATATTACGATTTCATTGCATATTTATAATGCAAATTGGTGTGTTTATCATTCAAAATGTAGCTTTTATAATGCAGAATTTAATGTTTGCAGTGCAAAACATATAGTTTATAATGCAAAACATAGGGTTTATATTGCAGAAAATGTTTACAATGCAAAAATATAAAGTTAATAACACAAAATCCAATATTTTTATAGTGCTGCAGCAGTAACGACGAGGATTTGAAGCAAAAGCATCCATAATATACATCCCTTTAATAAAATTTGACCATATATTTTGTTTTGTGTAACAAAGTGTGTGTTTTTATTTTAATATCCTGAGTGTGTCAACAACAGGGAAAAAATTTCACAGCCATCTAAAACTTAAAGTACACAGGCCAACCAACAGATGTGATATGTGTATTATTGTGAAGATATCTGTGTTAGTTAGTACACATGTGATTAGCAATCTCTGCCGGTTAGGAGGATGTGAATGATACGTTGGGTTATCCCATAGAAGTGAGGCAGATATTACTTTATTATATAACCTCGCTACGCTCTAGAACTTTTAAGGTTTTCAGATGAGCTTGAGTCAATTGTTGTAGTAATTTATTATATATGTATAACGTACAGACGTTTAACGCAAATGTGTAGCGTAAATATATAAAAGGTATATAACGTAACGTCACAATACACAACTGAATGATACACTTATGTATAAACAAGTGTATCATTTTACCATATAAAATAACTGGTGTACATTTTGTAGATTTTATTCAAATATTCAAATTTGTGTGTGATTCTTGTGGTTAGTGTCTGTCTTGGGTATGAATTAACACGATGAAATTTACAAAGTGGTAATAAGTGGTACATGACATATTTTTGAATGAAGAAGTACATGTGTATAATTATTACTATACTATAGTTAATAGTTACTTATTATTATTACTGCCTCTCTACTATAACACACAATGTCGCGAGTTCGGTGTGCTGGATACTTCATTGATCAAGCAACCAACCCAGCTGCCGTTGCTTGTTGTGTGAGAGTCCACAAAAATGACTGCAAGTCATTGATGTTTGTACTTATTAGATGTAGATATAATGAATAGATTACTCGGAAAATGACTTAAAACTTGCGTTATTTATACATTACTTCATCACCTTTGTGAATGGATGCAATTTAACAATTTATGCACCTCACGGTGTATTATTTCATCTCTATGTGATGATTATCGAATGTTGCGCTGCCGGTGTTTGTTTATCTTTGGATTTTTTTTTTGAGGTTTGTTGTTCTAGTATTGGTGTTGAAGACAATTAATTGTAATAATTACTCATCGTCAGTAATATTTTTATAATTGTATCAATTATTATTCTGGGTTGCTTCTTAATGTCATCTTGATGATATGGTTGTTGCAATTTTGTTGTTTGACACCATTTTTCTGTGGTCATAAAGCGTTTTAGATGGTGAGACAATGATACTTCGTTATGTTATTTCAGAATATTTTGTAGCTTATTTATTTAATTTTAATTGCATTTTGGTATGATTTTTACGACATGTCGGTATGATTTTAAGTATTTTGGTATGCTTTAAGGCATTTTGGTATGATTTAAGGTATTTTGGTATGTATGATACTAGATAGTAATTCACTATGATTTTAGCTTGTTAGATGCAATTTTAGCTAGTTGAATAAATAACATACGCTCTATCATTGATCGTATTGCCATTAGACAGGAAAATAAATTTGATCCTACGTAATTCCTGCAAAACATCATAAAACTAATATAGTTCAATGTCAAATTAACTGTTGCTCGATATAATTTGACTAAATTTGATGCTGCGGTTCGTTTAGCTCTTCGTGAGTTTCCACCATTTCAAAGTCAAATTTCTATTAGCTCGTTAGTTCATTGATCTCGAAAGGAATTACCCCTTAACGATCATGAAACAGATGAGGAAAACGTGTCAAACGGCAACGGAATAACATTGCAAGGTTCGATGTCGTTAAGAATGGACGTGCCATATACTACTAATCGTAAGGCTGAACAACAGAGTTGATCTCAGATGTCTTCATATCTCTATAGCATAATACGCTGTATTATTGACGTTAACTTTCGGAAACACTTTTCATTTCAAAACGCATGCCAAATACACACAATAATATACTGGAGGCAATGGCTATGCGATCACACTGTCAATAAAGAATACATAGATGAGTGCAGAAATCAGTCAGAAGTAACTTTTGTTAATAGTTGCAGTAATATTATGTATGTAGATACGTACATATAAGTATATAGTATAAGTGGAAATAAAAAAATAATGTCTGACGATACGTCAAGCAGTCGATGAGATGACTGATGATACTGAGACGGTAGAAAGTTATTATTTACATATGACGATACTCAAAATCAAATCAAACAAGGTGATGTGATGAGTTGCACAATCTTGAACACAAGAGTTTTAGGCCTACAATAGAATCGCTGATGCCGAATGAGATATAATTTCGAGCAGCAGCATTTCAAATACAAATACAAATGTACCTTTTATATACTTTAGCAATGTAGTAGTATATAGTAATACCTATATGTAAGTAATATGGAATAATATACAAGTAATAATGTAATAATATATAAGTATCTATCGTTAAGATAATAAAGTAACTGAACCATATAACATATATGAGCTAATATAATATAGCATACGTTGTGAATTGCACGTAGAAATGTGTAATAATTTTATATATTAGTTAACTCCTCTGGCTGAACGTTATTGATTAAGACTTTATTTATTATCCTTTGAACCACTGGACGTCTTATTGCATATATGGATCTTATGCTTTACAAATAATGATGTAAAGAAAAATATATGTAATCGTAATTGGATTTGATTTTTATTTCCGAGAAATAAAACAAAAGCGCCGTAATGATGGAAACAATTAGAAGGAAATGCATTATTTAAAATCCACACACACACACACGATGAGTGGCGAATTGTTATTATGTATTTTCTAATGTTCCTGTGCAGTAGATATACATTCCTATGTATAACTTTTCCTAGTTAATAATGATAGGAAATGCTTATTAACTTTCAAAAACCATAGTGAAATTCTTCAAATTATTAAATTATTATTATTATGACATTACGCGATTTTGAAGTGTGAAAAATAAAAAAGGGTTTTAAAATTTTCAGGATGAACGCCATGTCAATCGCTAACTTCCTCCAATGTTCTTCCTCCTCTCATTGTAATTTGTCGTTGAAGAGGCAAATGTAACTAGCTAGTGTAGTAGCTATAGGATGTAACTAAACTTAAATGTAACTATAGCTACACAGTTGCTAAAGCGCACGAATGAGTACGGTATGATACTACAAGATCTTCCACAAATGTCCTAATGCAAAACTGACGCTGTTGTTTAAAAACATGGTCTATGTGTTTACATTGTCATCAGTGTAGAGCATTTATACCGCATTTATATGCACAATCCCGCTGCTGCTGGAAACCTAATGCTTAGTCTTCTATGTTGTAGAAAGGGAAAATATTCAGGAGTTTCTACCGCGGATGTGTCTTGACAATGGTAAATAAACGGGATAGTTACTTTTGAAATCCAAACTTTAAGAATAATATTCGGATAAGCTGTAGTCATTCTTACATTTTAGCAAACTGTCGAGATAGTTGTATTTGCTTTTTTAACGACCATCATATATTAATATGTAAAAGATTTGTATATAATTTTTAAAAGGAAATGTCGATGTAATACGAAGGTGTTATGCCATTATACTTTGGTATATACCCATATGTAATACACATATGTATGTAAATGCCTTTGTCTCTATGTTTCGTATGTGTGTAATGTCTATAAGTATGTGCAAAGTACACCATTAAAATGACAATAAAACACGTTTAACGTTGGTTCTCCCAACTTCACACACAATTGTTACGATATTTTCTTGCATTTTTTATTCCTCATCGTTGTACAAATGCCCATTTTTTTTATTCCTTACGCAGTTGTACAATTTGCAGATTTTTTTAAGTTACAAAAATGGAGCAAAAATGTTAGTAAAGCAGTTTGTTTCCATCTCTCTCCATTTTGAAAATAATTATTATTAATATATTATCACTGCCTTGCAGAACTCAAATGACAAAAATTGTATTTATATAATGTAACTATTATTTGCCATAAATTCAGGGGGGGGGGGCAAATATTTAATTTAATTTAAAATACTTTTGCCTTCACATGACAAAAATATTTTTACATTGTTTTCTCTTAATTTTAAATTAAAATAATAATAATAATTAATAAACTCTGGTGAAAATTCAAATGACCAAAGTATTTAATTTAGTTTTACATATTATATAGTCAAACATTTTTTAAATAAAATTAAATTGAATACGTTTTACATTGCTTCAAAGGGGAGAAATTGCTTTGCCAGAAAAACGTCTCACCTTAAAATAAATCTACAAAAATTACTAAATATTTTTTGCTTTCGTTTAAATTCAAATGGCAAAACCCGACCATCTGTAAATGGCAGAAATGTAAGTATTTATAGCAATGTACTATGTATGTGTATATACATATGTACGACTTATATAGTATTGCTATAGTAGAATTGTGCATCGACGTGTGTATTTTTCATTGACATAAAATATATTTAAAGCTGACGGTAGCAGTAGATTTTATTTTTTTACGTATAATTATTAACTCTTCTCAACATTTTCTTTGTACTTCTCAGGCAAAATCATTTTGTTCTCTACCGCAAAAAAAACAGATTTTCTTTTAAATTACAAGGAAATGACATTTACCCGCACTTGGCTTCATATATATTTATATGTGAAACAAGATTTATAATATAAAGAGCCGCCTGGTAGAAGTCAAAATCATCAAAAATAGGCACATTTCCCCTTAAAATAGGCACACTCTGCCTATCGAATTAGGCACATTTTTACTTAAATATAGGCACATTTTACCCAAGAAGATGGACGCTTTTCCCCCACAAAATAGGAAAAAGTTCCCTCAAAAATAATTATAACAAATATTTGCTTTGCTTATTTTTAACCACAAATATACATAATTATTATAATAATTGCATGTAGAATAATAATAATAATGACATAATAAATTGAAGATATACGAAGACATTTCTGCTACAGCAAAAGCTGAATATAATAATAATAATAAGTATGGACGATATAATTAATAGTAGATAAACTCTTGACAATTCGAAAAACAATCCAAATTAAAAAGTAAATACATAAATAAGTTGTATTTTATGTATCATATATATATATAGGCTATAATATTAATTATTTAATCTTTTATAATTGTTACAAAAACATATCAATGTTTAAGTAGCCCCTCTGAGGATCATTACAAAACAGCCAAGGGTTATCGATGTTCGGAACTTTAAAAACATTCCAAGTAGTCATAGTGAGATTACTATTCTGACAAATTATATCACCTAAAGTTACTCTGCGAAGAGCATCCAGCTGCTCTTGAGAGAAAGAGCCAGCCTGTCCTCCATGAGTGAAGAAATAGCGGTCGCCATGCTTGAGTCTAGCAAATTGACGGGCTTTCACGCAGTTGAACGTCGGACCAGAGATCGCCCCTTGTACTGGATACTCAATCAGGCCTCCCGTGAATAAATCAATATCCGACGGATCCGCATAGAGTTGACGAAGTCTGTTCCAAGCCTCTGGCCGCACTTCCTGTGGGACGGCATCCCAAGTTGTCAGCGCGGTGAGTCCGCAAACTTGCCTATACACACTGTACCCCTGCAATCCATGCTCTCGTCCGCGCTGTAAGTTCCGCGCAATCAAATCACCCCCGAAATCATCCTCTTTCTTTTTCAAAACGAAATTTCCCAGGTCCTCGGTCACGAAGGGATCGTACGTCTGCGCATTTTGTGTCATCAGCCCACCCAAAATCCAATCGTAGCCCGCGCCATTATTTTGCAGGACTTGCGCAGGGTCGAAGAAATTGTCCCGAACTCTGTAAAATCCAATTTCTTGGAGACCCACCATCAAGCGGACCAAGCCGTTGATCAGAGTATGGCCGAAACGATAAGCAGCGGTCGCGAAGGCATTGTAAATAGTAGGATCTTGTTTCGGGTCGTAAGTAGAGTAAGCATTTCGGATGAGCGTCAATCCAAATCGGTCCATGACATTGTCGCCAAGGATGATTGGAAGGTATTCACCATAAATAACGTTCTGCCACTCCGCGATTAAGAGTCGGCGCGCTTCCTGATAGAGTTGCTCGTCCGTCCAGAGCGGTCTCCTGGCCTGAATGGCCGCGGCGAGCCGATTGTGCTCTCGGAACAATAACGTGTGCATCACTGTGAGCGCCGGCATCTCATTGACGCGCTCATCCCCGCCCATGAAGTATCCCATGAATTCAATACCTTCGCCCGTGAGCGCGCGGACTTGATCAACTTCGGGCATCATCCTGGGATTCGTGTGATGAGGTCGGAGTCTTCCGCCGCTGAACTCTCTCAACTGCTTCCCGCGCTTGACTTCCGAGCCGTAAACTTGCGATGCATCCACGAATGCCGTGAGGATATTAAATTGCTCGCGGACGCCGTTCGGCCCCGGGAAACAATACGGAGTAGATCGAGTAAAGTCCATGCAAGTTTGAGGTTTCCGTAATTTTGAATAAAATGGATCATTTGGGAAGATCTGGATCGGCCAGCAATCCACGTCCCTATGACCGGTGCAGCATTTATGGTCGCCCTCGGGTGTCAGCGTAAGATCATGATCAAGGAATTGACCAATCTGGGGGACCATATTAGTGATGCTGGGATCTGGAGAAATGTAGTCGTGATGGATAGAAGCGCTCACAATTCTGGCGTTGGGGAGGGTCGAATCCGCCCAACCACCGCGCGGCGCATTGAAACCGTCGTTGTAGAGCGCCGGGACAATCCGTCCAAAAGCAGTGAAGCTACTTCCCCAAAGTGAATTCTGCAAGTTATTGCAAGTCCCATCGATCGTCCGGTATTTTGAAAAAGGATCACAGTCGGAAATGTGTCTATGGCAGAATTCCGGGAGTCGGCCCGAAAGTAATTTTATCACCATTCTCTTCGGCATATTATAGCGCCGAGTGAGGATTTCATACGCACGAATATTTAAATTACTAAATCTCCCGATCTTCTCCGTGGAAGCGGTGAACTTACAGTAGGAATGAGAATTATTTGCACCAAAGACATGATGATTATTATTATGACCGGGCTTGTGCTCCACGTGGATTTCTACAGTTCTCTCCGCTTCCTGCAAAGCACTATTCACTAAATTCGTCACTGTCGGATCTTCCGGGAATGGTGGCGGTGGTGGGGATTGTGGAATCCCTGGATTTTGAATTTTTTGATTTGGAATCCCTTGGTTGGGAATTCCTTGCGTTTGAATACATTGGACTCCTACTAAGGAGATTACGAAGAGCACTAAAAAGACTGACTTTTGACTTACTGACTGCATTTTTTGGCACTTTTTTGTAATTTTTTAAATAATATTTATTTATTTACACACAATCTTTATAATTTAAAGACTTAATTTCTCCCCTCTCTCACTCCCTCATCTAAGCAGTTCGTGTAATTATTGTCATCAATTCATATTACAATTTCAGAAAATTAGTTCTGAAGAAATTCAATTGTTAAATTAAATTAAGTTATAATTTAATTTCCTTTTTAATGTCCAATGTTACAAAACCATTCACAATTTTTCACAGTTCCAGCAGATTTTACAGTTTTTTAAAGGAAAAATTCCACTTGAGAAGCACGTGTTCAGGAATAGGACGATGAATTTCAGAAACTGTTTTGGGGAATATGAGAAAGTCAGCGGATTAATCAGATGACAGTGTTGATCGTGCGTTTATTTTATGAGATAAATCGATGAAGTTCAAGAGTTCGAAACGTTGTCAGGATTTTTCGAGGGACGACGATTGTTGAATTTCAAGACAAAATTGGTGACTTAATCGTGGAGAAATCGAGGATTTCCGTAGGGAATTATTAAACGTTTTAGAAACTGAATAGATCGATTATAAAATCAATCGATGAGTTTATGAAGAAATCGTGAAATTTTGCGAGGAAATATCGTGGATGAATCAGAAAGTATCGATGAATTGATGGGAATTTTTTTTTCTTGGGATGTCTCGTCCTTTCCAGTTGAATCCTTAGCCCCACTTGAGACTTCTCGCAGAGAGGAAACGAAATATAATAAAGTTTTTGAGATAACAAGAAGGAACGAACGGCAATGGATGAAAATGAAACTGCCTCACTCAAGTGTGATGAGACAAGAACAAGTTACGAACCGGATGGACTTTCGCTAAATAAGCGGCAGGTATGTCCTCACGTTCTTTTATATACTTGACTATAAACGCTGCGGCCACAGCAGCCTCACGATCAATCCATGAATGTACACACGACTGTATACACATAGAGCCATTACAACGAGAAAAAGATCCATCAAGGACAATATTTACTTACTTTACTTACTTACTAACTTACTCATACTTACTTACACTCCCTTGGTAAAAATTTGCAATTGCATTTGCGAATGCATAATCCCACTAACACAGTAATAACAAAACATCCCCCCGTAGCATATAGACTCGATCTTTTAAGCTCTGTATTCCGCGACGACGACGACCGATCCTGCTGCTGTTGTAGTACATATATGTACATGTGTGTAGAATCCGTATATATACTCCTCACTTAACATTTAATATAAAGGATCATCCCCATGCACACTCGACATGCACACTTCACTTACACTTTTTTTTCTATACACACCTGAATCATTTTTGCGAAGGAACTCTCGGAAGAACATTACAGCTACTACCTTCATTCCGTTTGAAAAAAAAAACGTCAAGTACAGTTATTACTATATGCGAACATGAAAAAACTATGGAGCTTCTTGGCTTTGCTTTGGGTTTTTTTCATGCAGGGCTGATGCTCTAAAGCTTCACACATGCGAATTATGTTTATATATAGGGAATACGTGCGAATTGTAAAGGAATACATGCAAATTGCATATAGGAACGGGATGAACGGGGAAACATGGGAAATATATGTCTGCACAAGAATGATATATTGAATATTCTTGGAAACATGTGAAATACTAATAATTTCTTGGAAATCCAAATCCATTCAAAGTGACCCCAAGGTATTCACAAAATAAATACAAAAAATGATAAAACAAAATACCCTACATAAATTCAGCAGTAAAAATAAATACACAAAATATATACAAAAATGATTACAAAACATAAAAAAATAAACACAAAAAAAATACAAAAAATACAAACATTTATATAAAAATTGATACAAAATTGATATAAAAGTTAATACAAAAATTAATACAAAAATTATTACAAAAATAATTATAAAAATTAATATAAAAATAATTATAAAAATTAATACAAAAATTAGTACAAAAATTAATACAAAAATTAATACAAAAATTAATACAAAAATTAATACAAAAA
>JAQGAK010004518.1:0-12060 GCA_034696945.1 Lipothrix lubbocki
CATTACCTTCTGAAAGATATTGTTGAAGGCTCCGTCCATATCAAGAAGACATAACAGAGCAAATTCATTATTAGAAAGTGCTCTGTCTGCCCATGATACTACCCTGTGCAACGCTGCCTCCGTAGAGACACTAGGAAGATAAGCAAACTGATTGCTTTTGATTAACTTCCTTGTTAGTACTGGAGTACGTAAGTAGGAGTCAATCACTTTTTCCATTGATTTAAGGATAAAGGACATCAGAGAGATCGGCCTCCATCCAGAGGCGTCCTTAGAGTCCTTACCTGGTTTAGGAATGAAGACTACTTTCGAAGTCAGCCATTCCTTTGGCGTGTATCCAAAACGGATACACGCCTGAAAGATGCTACAAAGGTGAGGAGCTAGCATCTGGACTCCTTTTTGTAAAAGGACAGGAAAAATTCCGTCCTGCCCTGGAGATTTGTAGGGGGAAAAGCTAGATATAGCTTCTGTAACTGATGCTATAGTGAACAAGTCATCTGGATGTTCAGTCCCTGTTGGACTATGAACATTCGTTGACATCCGATTATCGGAGTCAGCTGGAAAATGTATGGCTAGCAGAGCATCTACGACCTCCTGAGTACCACATGCCGGAGGCGTGTGGAGGCTCATAGGAATGTCAGATCTACTCTTTTTTAGTAGCCTTAGCAGTCTAGCTCCCGCAAAGCAGTCTCTAAACAGCGAGCAATAGTGTTGCCATGCAGCGCTTCTTGCTTGCCGGACTGCCTTACGGTAGTAATTGCGTAATTTCAAGTAATCCTCTTATTCCCGTTGGGGATTACCTTCCCTGCGTAACTTTCTAAGGTCACGCTTTAATTTCCTGAGTTCTTCTGAATACCAGAGAGCGCTAGGCTTACCAAATGAAGACCTGCATTGATTGCATTCGTCTTCATATGTTCTCAGCACTAATGAATTTAGTGTACTAATCTCTATTTCATTAATAGAGTCAATTGGGTCAGTACTGAAATCCTGGAGAGCATCAGTGATGTTCCTTACATATTCTTTCTAGTTGGTTCTTCTAATGTTTCTACAGGCAAACACTGGAGGTTTGCAAGCATAGAGTCTGAAGTCAATGTATCTATGATCTGACAGGGACTTGGTGTCTAAAACACCCATGTCTCCTGTCAGACCAATAGCGTACCAATTGACTAGTGTGACAATTATGACCTCAGCTCTAGAGATGTTTGAGAACGTCGTCTTGTCACCCACATTTAAGACCATGAGGTTATTTGCAAGAAGGAAGTCCATAAGAACTTACCCTCCTTTATTTAAATCTTTACTGCTAAGTACTTATGATGTACATTGGCGTCAAACCCTATTATGAGATGTAGATTGTCCGTCTCGCAGTTATGTACTAGCTGACAGACTCTTTTCTATGAAGGTTCCACATCTTCATACGGAAGATACGGTGAGGCTAGGACAACAGTTTTGTGTCCCTATGTAGCCTTGATTGCTACTAGGTCCGGGTCAATGAACGTCCTGTAAGAAGTCGCATTATCATTCCGGAAGCACCAAATGCAAGCTCTAGGCTTTAGAAGACCATAGTGAACAAATAGTGTATCTGCTCCTTTCAGTCCTCTAACTTTGTTTTTATAATAATATGGCCCTTTGATAACAGCTTTAAAAGAGTGGTTACCATTAGCAGTATTTTTGGATTGGCTGGAGGGATTACGGCCCAGGCCTGCCTGCACACAATCATCGCGACGAGCGCATAATGATGCTGCCGCATACGATGAATGGTGCAGGTTAATTTGGGTCACTGTGGCACAGGAGGAGTCTGTGTAAGACTCCACTGTACCACTTGACCAGATGTTAAAAGTAATATGAGAACATGCCCGACCACTGCCCCACTAACCCTTCTTTTGTGGGGGAACAGGTTTGGCCAATTTGCCAGCTTTGCTCTGAATAAGGTTTAATGACTTGAGGTTTATTGTTACCGTGAGGTTACAATAAATACGTCCTCCCAGTGTCATTTTTTCATCAGCGTCGAAAGGACAGCCTACCGCTATTATGACTGGATTGTTATATTAATCTTATTATATAAATTTCTGCAACTATCGGCCATTTTATGCCAACAACCATCGGTTGTCGGCTATATTTTGTCCGGTTCGTTGCTAGTCGGCTAACATGTACCGACCTCCACAACGCCGTCGGCCAGCATTTTCTTTGCATTTTGCTGTTAAAAACCAACCTTCCCGCAAACTCGTTCTCTGCATGTAATTGCCATCGATTATATTTCATGAGAACTAGAGTCTGGGAAAAATTTGACAGCGTCCGTCCTAAGGAGCGTAGATAGCACACATATGTATAATAATAAATATATATGCTGGCCATATATGGCCATGTAATAGAGACAACTAAAATAAAATTGTAAAAAACACCGAAAAAAAACAGAATTTCTCTGTCTGACCTAAACGAAATCCATGTCCACTGGAGTCCAGGCCTCTATCCGCTATATGGTGATGACACAACACTTTTAAAAACTACCAAAAAAAGAATATTTTCGGGAGAAACAATTGGCGCGTCTGTTTGGTATGGCATTTCGCGCGCTTTTTTTAGTGTGGCTTATAGTCGTAAGCTTCTCAGAAATATCTTCTAGAATTAAAGTGCATCTAGAATTCTCACACTTACTTGTTATAAGATTTCCTAATTACTATATACAAAATTATTACAACAAACTCTTACGTTTTTCCCTAATAAATTGGAAAGTCAGGGACGATAGTTCGATCGATTCCCCGTTGAGCTCTATTGGGTTTAATACCGTAGCCAATAAGATTATTAAAAACGAGGACACCTCTAGCTGAAATTTTATTATAAAAGCTGAAATGTCCATTCTTTATTGAAAATTTTACGTTTTTATCACTATCTTTAGCATGTACAAATCCTGTGTAATAAATGTCAGCCAAAGCATCAATAGGGGTTTCAGTAGGTACACCCGCAGGTATCTTTTGTAATACTTTTCTGTTCCAATTTGAAAAACCATATTCAAATGTTTCCTTATTTCAAAATGATCTTCAAAGACGACGGGTTCAATTAGATTTATTGTTGTAGTTTCAACATTTTGAAGTTGATAAACGCGATTTTTTATTTCTTCAACATCTCGTAAAAAATTAGTGTATTTGGCAACATGCCAAGCATTATTTATGTTTACCTTATCTGTTGTACAACTGTTCCTTCGGGTTTTAGTTCTTATTTTGTCAGTCATATTGTCTGATTGCAAACTTGGTGCTAACACTTACACGTTTATCATTACCTGTTCTACGACCACCCATTCCAGAAGCCATATTTACCTACAAATGATTTTAGAAGCGCTCGTTTCACCCTCAAGCGAGCGGTTAACCAAACCTTAAGGGCTTGAGCGAGCGTTTGTTTTAATGTTTATTTCATCATTTAATTTTCATTATTTGTCTCATCAAGTTCATCAACAGCTTTATAAAAAGTTGTTTTGTCAAGAGCTTTTGCAAGACATACACATAGTTGTCCACAGTAATTGGTACCAAACTCTTGCATTCTATACGTGAGTGTGTATATGTGTCTATGTGTACGGACTACGGCCTCAAAACGCTATAACCAGGAAACACAATACAGTATGTCAAATAAAAGAAAAGAACTAGAGTCAAAACATGAGAAAATTATTATTGGAGGGGATTTAAATGCAAGAATAGGAAAAGAGAATGATTTTCCTAAAGATGTAATTTTTAATAATAAGATTTCGCACCATTGATTATTTATAGACAATAAGGTAAACAGGCAGGAAGTAAAATTCCTAAATTTCGATGAGAATTTTCTGTTTATTAATAATGGAAGAACTTACGGAGAAAGGAATATTTAACTCACTCAAATGGTTCGAAAGGAAGTGTGTTGAATTAAATTCTTTCAGATTATAATGCAGCGGAAGAAATCTACAAAATGAAGATTCCTGATATGGGATTGTCGGATCATTGTCTAGTTGCCATATTTGTTGATAGTTCTTTATTTGTTGTTGATGAAGCCAGGCAAAAGCAATACTAATAACGCAACAATAAAATCGATGATTTTTAAAAACCATCTTGATTGATCATATAAAGTTAACATAAGTTATTTGTAGGCAAATAAAATAATTAAATAAAAATGTTTTATTAGGGGATGAACAAGCTTTTCTTAATTTTCGCCGTTCATCAGGCAATTATAAGGTATTGTCGAATCTTTACACGCTTGCATAGAAAAAGAAAATCCGAATAGAAGATCTGAGCCAGCTTTATCGTGAGATAACGATTTCCTAGCTACTTGTCCTTACATGTGTTTTTGTTGCTTTTGTTGTCAGTTTAACGAGTGTATGTAATCTAACTTTTTCAAAACCTGCACAAATAATAGTAATTATTGATGTACTAAAAGGCAATAAATAGGCCTTTTAAAAAAACAAAGTGAAGATGCCGTCTCAAAAATTTAAAATGCACTGAAGAGTTGTAAACAAGCTTCAATCATTACAGCTTAATAAAATCGTAGTTTTGAACAGCATCGCCATGCACTTATTTCACGAGGGTGCATATTGTATGTATATCGTCTCCTAGATTTTTTCTTTGGTTTTATTGGAATTTATTTTATTCACGTGCATTTGCCATTTGATACTAAACGCTAGATCCATAAACAGGAGGCAAAAATACGAAGAACTCCCCCACTGCCGCAAAGAAAAGCGCTTAGAATTTTTATTGACATTTAATAAAACTCATTGACATTAAAAATTATTAACATTTATAAAAAACTATCAACATTTAATAAAACTTATTAAAATTTAATAACAGAAAATCTATCAGATCTTTTAAAATTAATTAAAATTAAATCAAAATTTTAAAAATTATTTTAAAATTTATAAAAAATACAAGCTCTTGAAATGATAAAATTGTTAAATTGTAAAAAGTTAATTAACAAAAAAATGTAAAAATACCAGTACTGAAAAATATTAAAAACTTGTCCAAAAATGATAAAATTAAATAAAAACTTTTTAAATTAGGACAACAATATTTACTAAAGAAATAATAGTTTACTTTTAATTAATAAAAACAAATAAAATTATTTAAAATATTAAAAATTAAAATATATAACTTTTTAAAATATATAATATCTACCTTCTTTATAATAATTTTGTATTCAATATATTATATTAGGCAATATAATAGTAAAATAAAAATAAAAAAAATAGATCAAATTTTAGATTTAATAAAACTATTACTAAAAATTATTAAAACTTTTAAAATTATATTATAAGATGTAGATCGCTTTTTTAATTATTGAATTTGAATAATTTATGATAAATGAATTGATTACTGCAAATTAAATTTAAAAATTAAAATAAATATAAAAAATAAAATAAATTTAATATTTAAAATAAATTTAATAATTACAATAAATTAAATGATTGAAATAAATTCAATAATTAAAATAAATTTAAAAATTAAAATAAATTTAAAAATTAAAATAAAAATAATTAAAATAAATTCAATAATTAAAATAAATTTAATAATTAATATAAATTTATTATTTAAAATAAATTTATTAATTAAAATTTTATTAATTTAAACAAATTTATTAATTAAAATAAATTTATTGATTAAAATAAATTTATTAATTAAAATATTTATTAAAATTTTAATAATTCCAGTAAAGATTCAATTATCTAAATTTACGTATTTTAATTAATTTTTATTAGTTATAAGATTTAAATGGTTACGTGAGTAGGAGACGAAAATGCGTAATCGCAATCTAAGATCAGGTTCGCAAACCTCAGTTAACGTACACATTTTAATTAGATTTTTTTTATTTTCGGCATTAATTTGTAAAGTTTAAATAATTTTCATAATATTTTAATTTTTAATAAATGGTAATCATTTTTATTATATTTTTACTTTTATTTAATGTTAGTAGCAATTAATTGCGTTTTCATAAGTTTATGCGAAACTAATTTTTTGAGGCCATCAAACAGACAATGCAGACAGTTGTCGGCTTAGTTTTCCCGAGATGTGTCGGGTCACTTTGTGTCTATCCCGCTTATGTGGACGAGCTAAAGGCAGGGTATATGCTTGGAAAGGGGAAAAAATTTCTCGTTTTTCAAAAAAAGTCGTTTTTCTCTGCGGCAGTGATTGAATTCTTCGTAGTTTCGCCTCCTGTTTATGGATCTAGCGTTTAGTGCCATTTGATGCTGAAATTAGAATAAGAAGATTACGAGACAATTAAATGCACGGCAATGCTTATTAAAACTGCGATATTACTACCCTGTATTAGTTGGAACTTGTTCAGAACTTTATAGTGCAATTTAAACTTGTGACACGGCATCGGAGGAGTGTCCTCGGTCTGTTGTTTACTGTGTCCGTCTATGGATCCAGGTTAAGCAACAGAGTAGTAGCTAAATTAGTGGATGGGTGACCCGTCACTCGTCTGGGAACGGTTTCGCCCTGGCTACAGACCCTCTCTCACATCTTTCCTTCACTCTATGAGTCTATGGTTGAGCGCGATCCGGCAACTTCTGTTGACTGAAGCCACCACCTCTTCATTATACTTCATCATTTCTCAATATATACATATTCGATATACCAAATGTACTAAATTTACTATCATGTTATTAAGCTATCTTCGATACATCCATTTACTCTGTAAGTTCTAACCCTACGCGCGTTACATTCGCTGTAAAGACCGACTGTAAAGGGTGCTTGTGTTGTGAATGCATGGTAACAAATTGGCAAATGAATAAATAATAATAATATTTTTTTATCTTCACTACAGTTTTTATAAAATGCATGTTTATTTAAAACTTCTGCACTTCTGTTCCTATAGTGTTAATTTCCGTAACACATTTCAAAGCTTCCCCACCTCAGTGTAACAAGTACACGGAAGTGAAATTTATCGCGTATAAATTTATTATTTAATGCAAAATCACCTAAAAGAGGTAATGAAGAGAGACCTGAAGAGAGAAATATATACTATAATTTTTGTTATAGTAGCAATAATTATTACATTTACTTTGATTTTTAGATTACGCTTGATTTATTAATACTTCTTATAGCAATTATAAGAGTATTATGGAGGAGGATAAGCTTATGTATGCCCTGTTATGATTTTAGTACAATTGACCCTGTTTTGGCGGGTATAATCGGTTGGAAGTTGGCAAAATCGGAGTTTTAGGTGTAATTATCTCAAAAATTATTAATTTGGCTCTTAAATCACGCAAATTTTTTGTACTAATACACTGTAAATACGCCTATGTAACTAACTATGCACTGGTTGAATAATCCCTGTTCTAGCGGGTAAAAATCGGGTTTTTAAATTATTTTTTATAAAATAGTTAAAACGATTCAGATTGCTTAAAAAGCGTGATCCACGCCTATTCTTAGATCTCTTGTAAAATTGACACAATGAAGCCAGGTATTTTCGGGTAATGGTGGTTTATAAGTCCACTATTTTATATTGTAATGGCAACATGTGTTGTCGAAGATGCTTGATTTTTTATAAAATTTTGAACACAGGTTAGAAATACTATTATAAAAAAGACAGGGCCAATATATGTAATACCCGACGTCAAAATTCCCACCAAATGCGATAAACACGGAATCATTGTAACAACAATATATGTCAATCTTTAAAAGAAATTCAAAATGGAAATAGGTATAAATAAATTTCCCTATGATTCCCCTACTATGTACGTTAGTTGAAATCGGATTTAACGCGGGTTATATAAACCCGAATTCAAACAATTAAATTAAATAGAGGCTTGTTTACAAAATATTTAAATAGAAATAATTGAATTGATTTTGTATGTATACCTGCCCTAGTTTTTGTTTTCTAAATCGGTTCTTACCCGGGTATTATGACATCGAATATTAATAACTTCTTCAATTATAGGTTAGTTTTGTTGTAGTTTATTGCAATTGTAATACTTATAGACTCAAATACATAGATATACACATAATAATAGATTAAGGTTAAATAAATATTGATGCTCTACAATGGAATATTGTAAAAATGACTCATAGTCTTGTGCTCGCTCTTGTCTTATGACCTGAACCTTGGGACTTGTATAAATCACTGGAGGTCCTTCCAGGAATTTAGTATAAATATAAGTTGAAATTTAATAAAGGAGTTCACTCTGTCACTTTCTTATTGGGAAATCGCTGCTCAAAATCATGTTTACTTTTATTGTTTTTTCACGTCAAGTTTAAACAAATTAAATTTAAATAAGCACTAAGTTATATAGATGATATATCTACTGTTTTTTATTTATTACATCAGTTCTTACCCGGGTATTACAAACCCGAATTTCAGTAACTTTTGTAATTGTACCTTAATTACAAAAAATAAATGTGAATAACCTCTACATAATATATCTGATATACCTTCATTAGTGTATTTGGATCACTAAAGATATAAAAATTATAGCCAATGATTTGAGATTTGAAATCTGCAAAATTTAATAATAATTACCAATCAGGAAAATTACTCAAAATAAAACTATTAAAACTTAATAAAGACGCTAAAATTAAATACAAAACAAATATTTGTTCTAATATTATGACAGGAACAGTAAACTGGTATGAAGTAGTAAGGACAGTTTGTGGCATGAGACCGATTTATTCTTGTATTGATAAATTGCAAATACATCTAAATGTTCCTGACAAAGATGAACTGTTAAACACAATTAATTCGTTTCTTACAAATATTAACAATTCCTATGAACCCATATCTACAATAACTTTTGAAAAGTTTCCTGATAACTTACAACCACTAGAGTTATATGGGATAGAAGTTTTTAAAAGTATGTCAACATTATCTTCAACAAAAAGTAATGTCCTTGATGCCCTACCCACAAAAAATATTAAAGAGTTCTGCTGGTTATATACAGAACCAATAACTCACATTTATAACTCACTAAAAAACTATTTTTTTCCTCAAAATTGAAAGTTAGGTTATATAACCCCCATTCCAAAATCTCCAGACGTTACTACGCTAAATAACATAGGGCCAATTACTCAAACCAATTCATTTTCCAAAATAATTGAAAATTTTATGTTCAAAAAATTTATGATCAGATAATACATAAATTAGAAGTAAATCAATATGGAACTATCCAACAAGCATCAACAACCCATTACCTTGTAAATTTGTTTGATTTTATATTTATGTAGAGGATTTGACAAACCCAATTATTATATCATATTAGTGTTAATATATTTGATAAAAGAGTTTGATTTAGTTGACCATAATGTATTAATTTCCAATTTATTTAATTTAGGAATAAACTTACGTATTAGGGTTAGCAGATTTTCTAAGAAATCGTATTCAGTGTACAAGAGAAGGAGACATTTTATCAAATATTGTAAGTATACAGAATGGTACACCCCAAGGAACTAAATTAGCACCACTTTTATTCAATGTTCTTATTAATGTACTGTTATGCAAGATCAATGCAAAATATTCCTTGAACAAAAACTTAACGGTGGCCATTTTTGACGATTGTACACTGGCGGAACTAGTTAAGTATAATAATTACCCCAAATGCAACAAATGGTAAATGATGTAAGTAGCTGGTGTAATGAAAGTAAAATGCAAATCAATCTTCAGAAATATTTACAAATTATAATTGATCCAACTCGAAATAAAAAATATTCTAACATTGACTTAGAAATCAATGGGACCACTATACCGAGAGCAAATTCATGTAAATTATTAGGTATTCAGATAAATAAAAACTTGAAATGGAATGATCATGCTGATAATATCTTATCTAAAGCTAACTCAAGAATCTACATGCTACGGAAAATAAAGCAATTTAACTTCTCAAAGTACGAGCTTGTTATTGTATACAAAGCCTATATAAGAGTAATAATTGAATATGGTTGTCCTGTATGGAGTATGAATTTAACAAAAAAAGATAAAATAGAATTACTAGTTTAGAAAAACGATGTTTATCAATTATTACAAGTAAGAGAGTATATAGAAATAATTATCATGTTATCTTAAATGAACTAAAATTAGAATCAGTTATAAGTAGACTAAAAATAAATAGTGTATCATTTGGTAAAAATCTACTTAAATTCCCCAGGTTTCGATTTATTCTTAATTTAAGTTTTAGTAAAAATAAAACTACTAGAAGTAAATGTCTCATATACGAGAAAATTTGTAAACGAACTAGATATTTCAATTCAACTGTACCCTATTTAATTAGGCAATTAAATTTAGAAAATAGGATAAATCCTGATGAAATTAAATCTATACTTGAATATCATGACTTAATTAAGGTATAGTATGTATCAACTATTATAGCTGTAACTACATTAGTACTAACTTTATGTCTACTATCTCCAATGCTAAAAGCTTCTTGTGTATAACCACGAAATTACGGCATTAGTATTGTGTATGTGTTAATATGACAATAAATCAAATCAAATCAAAAGCCCGAATTCACAAATTTCAACTCACCCTCACACCCTTCCTAAACGGCAAATGGAGCTGTTTGTCTAATTGCATAACTAAAGCAACGAGATCTTCTTTTATTTGATTCTAATGGTGTGGACCCTTTTATTTTGAAGTAGAGCTATAACTTTTTTTCATTATAACTATAACAATTGTATATAAATGTAAATAAGTTAAGGCAATCAACCTTTCGTTGTACATACATCCTGAACTATCTCATGTACTGTAAAGATTTATGTTTACTTTATTTCTGTCAATATGGTAACACAGCGACCAGTGCCGAATATTACATAATTTCAACTAAACAATATTTTGTTACGCTTGACTCTGCTAATAATTCCAAATAATCATATCCATCCTATCAATTTATGTAAGCAGCTTTAACACTGCAAGCTAAAATATTGTAAAATCACTCCTTAACTAACGCTTGAAGAATAAACTTGTCTTTGTTTTGTAGTCACAATTATTTACACATTTTTTTAAAATTTATTTATTATTGCATTCTCTATAAATAAAGTGTGAAGCATGCCCTTTATATTATAATATTACTTCTACGAGTGGAGAAAGTATTAGTTGGCCTGCATAAAATAGTTCTTCACAGTGCATAGTTCATGTCGTTCAGTTGTTATATCGGGTCGTGTTATATGGGTGAGCCAAAAACAGGTTCAAATTTTAAAGTTGTGTGTAAAACTGTCGGAAAATTGTCATTATAATAATAAATTAATAATTATCGCATCCAAATTGGACAACCAACGGCAATTAGTTTCCGCTGAAAACAATAATATATTAAATACATATGCGCTTATGAATCTAAATTATCATATCCGGCTTACTTCAGTATTCAACTGCTGGTGAAGCAAATTGATTATAGCAAACAAAATGTTGACCAAGCGCAATCTAATTAAAAATTATTTCAACAACTTTGTATAATTGTGGCGGATGTGTAGTTTAATGTACAGACCAAAAATAAAATTTGTTCACGTAATGCTATCAAGAACTAATCATTAAATATAAAGATTATATATCACACAAACTTAAAGTATTATCTAAAATGTATTTAATTATAATGATAATAATAATTATTCTTCTAATCGATATTTATTTAAAATGTGTACTCCTGATACCTGTTTGACGTCCAGGTTCACTCGGTTGGATTCCGCTTCGGTTCGTAAAAGACCCATATAAATAAATATTTATACACTACTTATGTATGCCTTGACAAATAAAATTAGTCAATTTCAAACGCTTGGTCAGTTAAACTCATTCACAGGTGCTAGACGTTGGGTATAAACTTTCCATAGAAAATATTTCCTCATATACATTGATATCTATGAGAATATAATAAAGATATTCAAAATTCCCCCTTCAGAATGTTAACTAAAGCGGAAAATGAAAACAACATTCGCGCCCTAAGTGGACTGTCAAAATTTCATCTTTTGCCGTTCCGTATTCAACAAGGACAAGATGGTTCTCGACTGGCCCAGAAAATATCAATGGAAACCTGCCGTTGGAAAACTATGGTTTTTAGAATTATTGCGGCGTATTCCTACATTTACACCGCTATTCTCACGCTGAGATTGTGTCACTCATTGGCGCAGAAAAACG
>JAQGAK010004519.1:0-12060 GCA_034696945.1 Lipothrix lubbocki
CAAAATAATACAAAATAAATAAAACATAATACAAAATAATACAAAATAAATAAAATATATTACAAAATAATACAAAATAAATAAAACATAATACAAAATAATACAAAATAAATAAAATATAATACAAAATAATACAAAATAAATAAAATATAATAATAAATATATAAATATAGGACAAGGTAAACGTTTAATAATAAAAAGAATAAGAATGTCGATAAAAAATTACTTAGTATTTTTTAATTTATTAAAGCAATGAAACCACAAAATTTGTAGCATTAAAGTAAGACGAAGGATACGTCTTCCCCAAGAAGTAATCCCCAAATTCTAGGAATTAAATAAATACATATCCCCCCATACAGAAAACAAAAATTTCCCCCGTAAAAATCTGTTATCACAAACATTTTGTTACAAAATGCTCCCGTAAAAAGTGGAAATCTCTGGAGGGAATACTTATGAAATGGAGCCACACCGCAGCGCATATAAGTTTCCATCAAAAACCTCCCACATTTATCCAACTTTCCCCGCACTTTTGTATTCCGGCCGAGTAATGGATTTCTATTGGGAAGTCACGTCAAAGTCGTTCGGATCGCTTGTCTTGTTTGTCCTTCTCCACAGGAAAAGGGAACAGTGGGGAGTGGAGGGAAGAGGCTTTTATAGCAATAAGAGATTAAAAACCTAAACGGGAAATAGAACTAGAAAAAATGGCGGAAAAAAATAAAAATAATGGAACATCTTATGTTAAACCCACACAATCAAAAGTGGACAATCCAAAAAATTTAATTTCAAAGGATAAGAATTATTTTTTAAAATGGTCAAATTTTTTATTATTTTTGTCCGTAAATACACAAACGCCCACAGCATTCTAATGTTGCCGGCCGTAAATTTTTTGGAAAACCCTCGGAACAAAATGCATGCACGGAGCCTCTTTTGTGTGTTAACATTGTAGACTTTCGGGGGCAAAAATGTGGACGAAATACTGATGATTTGGTGTTGAAAATACGAGGGAGAGAGAGAAAAAGAGAGGGAGAGAGAGAGCGAATAGGCAAGTGAAGTGACAGTGAAATTTACATTAAATGTTAAGTTTCAAGAAGGAATAAAAAGGGATTTTCGACAAGATTTTCTCCTTTCCATGGGTAAAAAGTTGTACGGAATGAGGGGGAAAGGTTAAGTAGGCTTATATGTAAAAAAGGATATATAATCTGTACATATGTACGTACGTGTGTGTAGATAAATTATAGATAAAGTACTGATGTTGTATTAAGCTGGAACGGCTGTATATAAAATTTGTGTGAATTTTGTCAATATATGGAATTTCGTATATATGCACATATGTATGTACATATATGGATGTATATGTATATACAATCTTTAGAGCCTGAACTTCTTGCCCAAAAGGCAGACGAAAGGGTAAGCTTTATTTCTCAGAGAAGGATTTCAACTTTAAAGTTCTCTACCAGTTCTGCCTCTTTTTGATTTGATGCGTTTTTCTAGCTTCCAATTTTACCTTGATAAGATACGTCCGCCATAAAGAAATTTATGTACGAAACGTTGAATACTCTGCTACATTTGCGATAGGGAAGGTAAATCCATTTATAAATTGCAGGCTTAAATCCGAAAATACAACTAATGCAATATTTCTCGATACATTTAATACCGATTTTAGAAACGAATTTTGTATTAATTAATACAATAAATTAAAGTTTTCTCATTAAACGCTTTTTTAATGTTCTTTAAAACTTTTGCTGTTTGTAAATGAGAGGAAACGTTGAAAGTAAAAGTTTTAAGTCAATTGATATAAACACTTCAAAACAGCTTTTAAAACGTTTTAAAAATATTTCTGAAAAAAATTGACAACGTTGTTTAAATATTTTTGAACAAATTTGAAAAATCACGTAAACAAAATGGGTAAAGGGTTATCAAATTGGTAAGCAAATAAAATAAAATTTTAAAACTAGGGAGGAAATTTTTAACAAAATGGTTAATAAAATGAATTTATACATAATAATAAATAAAATGAAATTTAAAAATAAAACAAGGTATAATATTCCAAATAATTCAGCATGCAAACTAGCACTCATACCAAAGCTCCTCCGATTAAAATTCCCGCCGCGTCCACCGCTCCCAAAGATTTGTCATTTGCTTATCTCACTTGTCAGCAAAATATGTTATAAATTACATATATCAGTTCATGAGCTTTCACAATTTGATTCCTGGTCCGCAAATTTGCCCGTATTTATTTAGAACACAATAATTTTTATAATTATTTAAATAATAAACAGTACATTATATATCAACTTTGTAGGTTATGTTTCACAATAATGTTGACACAAATCCTAATTAAACAAATTCTAAAAATACAGGATATATATCATTAAAGATTTCTAGATTTCTTTCAGGAGAAGAAACCTGTGTTATTTCAATGTTGGTCATACCGAGCATTAAGTGCATAATGTATATGGCTTCACATATAACATACCTACGTAAATGCAATGTACAGCTGTAATTTCCATGTGAAATAAAATGAGATTGTGTCTCTGCATGTTATTAAATATTCAGGAGCTGGAAGTCACTGCATTCGCATTGATTTTTCCATCTTAGGCTCATTTTGGCTTGTAATATCTATTATTACTGTAAATGCAGTGTAGGGGAAAGTATTTTTTTTGATTTTTGGTCACATTTGAGTATGCCCTGTTTGAACACCGAAGTTGGCGTGTTTTACACAATTTTCTCATCGGACTTTGCATATCAAATTTTAATGGAATTTGTGCATTTATATTCGATTTTAAATGTACAATTCCACTCGAAATGTTGTTCAGCGGGTAAATATGACTATCTCCACATCGGTGCTAAAATATTCCATCTGAATGACTACAGCGTCCGAATGTTATTTTCAATGTTTGGAATGCAAAAGTGACTATCCCGTTTATTTACCATGGTGTAAAGACACATAAAAGCGGTAGGAACTGTTGAACATTTTAATATTCCCATAATACAACATGCAAATTGTTAGGAGTAGTTTTCCAAAGCAGCAGCGGGCTTTTGCTTTTGCCCTATAAATTCACTATATATTCATGACAATGTAAACATATTGGCCATGCTTTTAAACGACAGCGTCAGTTTTGCATTGGAATATTTGTGGAATATCTTAGAGTACCGTAGTAATTATTATTCTTATTATTGGTTTTTAGTAACCGTGCAAATAGTCATGTTTGCCTGTTCAACGACAATTTGTATTTTCTATACCAGGTTACATGCATAAATTTATGTTTAAATGTAATAATTCTACCCAAAAATTTACGTAAATTTGTTACGAAATTTTAATATAATGGGAAATACTATACAATTTCCTTTAGAAAATAACATTCGTCCATTCAATCCCACATTATAACAATTTTTACAGCATTTCGTCTATAATTTGGTAAATTGTCAGCTTATCCCGTAATAACATGGAATTTCCGCCATTGCTAAATATACCTACAGACATTATTCCATTCAATTTTTTTTGCTTCGTAATAGCCATTGCATGTACATACTTACAGGTATTTGTATGTATGCACACAGTAAATAAATGTAGCAGTTGTTTCTGTACTCGATGTCATACGTCCTCTTCGTGTTGTTTTTTGAGGGATACTTTGGTTTTATTGTATTTTGTGTATAACGCTCGGAGCTCTGATCCGTATCGATTGCTAATTTCGCATGCAAATTGCCCCACTTATGGACTCTTATTTCCTCAAGCCACCATACATTATATTATTATATACCTTGCTGGCTATAACGATGACCTTTGCAAGTTTTTTTCTATCACAAAATATAATGCACATGGTATGGGGATATATGCATGGGTACATACACTGTATATACATACATATATGTTTTTTGGATCCATATAATTATTTTTGACAAGTCCAGCTTTAACAATTTGCTGCGGGCAACATTTTGAGAGAAAACTAAATAGTTGAACGCGTATCCGTTGTTTTGCTTCAAAACCTTCGTTTTTTTAAACGTTGGTATGCCAAAACATTTACAATTTTAAAAATTAAGAACTTTTCTAAGAAATGATTTTGTCTTTTTAAAAACTGGTCCATATTTCCAACAAAATGTTTTTATCCCTTAAAAGGTTTAAAATTTTTGGCGAAAAGTTTTCGCCGCATGTTAAGAAACGGTGCAAAATTTCCAACAAAACGTGTTCACCACGTTATGAAACGGTTTAAAATTTCAGTCGAAACGTTTCCCTCATGTTACCAAATGTTTCAAAATTGGCGGTTAAACGTTTTTGTCGTGATAGTGCATTTCCGACAAACCTCTTGAACATGGTAGAATGAATAAAATTTATGCAGCAAAATATCCAATTTGAAATGAAAAGCGTAAATGTAACAAAAACATTTTGCTTTGGCTAACTATGGCGTAGTAAAAACAACTATAGGAATACAAAAGCGCGTCAGCCCTTAAAATCAATAATGAAGCTTTTGAAGTATCCAGGACAATATTGTTGACAAGGCAGCCCACGAGACTAGCGGGAGCGGGCGTCACCATGGAAACCACTTCTGATCCGAGATTAAGATTTAATCGCTCTCAACGGCTCTCAAATTTGTTAACATGACATCCGTCCGGTCGAATTAATTCCCCATACAACGTGCCAACGCATTTCTTTCGGACGTGTGTAGAGTGCGTAAACAAGGGGAAAAATTTGGGGAAAAATCCTAAGCGATTCGTTGGGCGTGCGTACATATGGATATATGACGTACATACGGATACATACCAAAGACATAAGCATATGGACACAACGAACATATGGGCACATAGAAACATATGAACACGTAACGTAACGTGCATATATGCACATATGACGTACATATGCACACACACATACATATTGCGTTTAATTTGGCCACGATCCGCAGAAATTGGATACATATGGACGCATTTCTTATACGTTTTATAACCCTGCAATTGGACGACTTACGACGTTGCGTACACACAAATAGTCAGCATTTATTGATGGAACAATAAGGATTATTTTGGAAAAAGCTCGTCCAATCTATTGATGGAAGAGGCAAAAACGGACCATGGGACGGGAAAACGGGGGAAATTGACAGCGAGAATTGACAAAAGCTTATTTGGCATGGAATGTGAATGTCTATGAGAATGAATTCTGAACTTATAAAATAAACGGAATATACATACATACATACCTAAGTACATACATACTATATTTACTTACACACGCCTATATTCATATGCATAAGTATGCATTTACCACATACGTACATACAGTGTACGTATTGTCTCTAGCATTAAAAAAAATAAATGTGTCGCCAAAGGTCGGTGGAGAGCTTTCCTGTTAATTGCGATTACTTACGCGCAATAAAAGTTAATTATTAATTGCAGTCATGAACACACACACATATTCGGGCTTTGTGGAGGATCGATTTCCGTCCGGCCCGGACGACGCTTCATATTCTTTCCAACGTGTGTAAGACATAATCGCTCAAGTATATCTCTTATTACATTACACATGTAGAATTGCACGCGTTACAGTCGCTAAAAACCAATGTATTTCTGTGGGGTCGCGCCTTAATTGTGAATATATCCACACATTCTCTCTCTCTCCCTCTTTCCCATTCTACCATTCTACTACTTCTCTATACGGTTTGCATTGGACATTAGTTATTGCCATGTAAACAGAACCACAACTATTAAGCGGAATTCGAGCTCTGTAGTCTGCCGGAACCAAACCAACTTTTGCATCGGATTTTTCATTCCCTACATACGAAATTTCTATTATTTCCTTTGTGTTCTCTGTGGATATCCGCTAATTTAACTTGGATTCCTTATGCCTTTCTTATGGATTGCGTGTGTAAATAAAGGGTTTCAACCTCCACAATAACGTTAAACAATTTTTACATGATCACTTTGATTACATATTTATAGTAAGGTAAACACAAAAATAAATGCAGAAATTAATACAAAAATAGTACTAAAACTAATAAAAAAATGTATACAAAAAGTAATACAAACAATAATACAAAAAATAATACAAAAAATAAAGCAAAAAATAATACAAAAAATAATACAAAAAATAATACAAAAATTCATACAAAAAATAAAACAAAAAATAAAACAAAAAATAATACAAAAAATAATACAAAAATTAATACAAAAATTAATACAAAAATTAATACAAATAAATGCAAAAATTGAAGCAAAAATAAGTAAAATTATGAAAACGGTTGCCAAATGAAAATATCTTCAGTTCCCAAGCATTAGTGACAGAATTCCAACTGCACTGAAAACCAAACTTTAAAACCTGTACCACAGTTAAAATATTCAAAAAAGTCAGTTACCATATTATCCCCCCCCCTCCACAATGTACACAAATGCACCTCTCGCCACAATGGAAAGACCAGAATCTTGTAATCAAACAATTGGCATGGGAAAATAAAACTGATTGTGCACTGGGAGATTGCCATCTTTTCTATTATTTTCTCACCCGCGCCCCGTGATCGTTGAGCCTGAAAGACTGTGAATGAGAAAGATATGAGATACAGATAGATAGGAAAGGCGGAATGTATAAGATACATTTGTCTACGTGGAAATGGAAATGTGTGGAATGCAGGGGACTGGAAAATTTGGCCAGGTGACTCCCCGGAATATCAAGCATTCCCAAACAAAATCCACCTTTGAATTTTGACCGGAGCACCGTTGTATCAACTTAACAAGCTTATGCATTCATACGTTCATGCATCTCAACAAGTTCTTTCAAACAAGATTTCCACACCAAAAAAGAACCAAAGATTTTTTTGTCAATATCCAATTTTGTATTCTTACTCAAAGGAAGTTTCGGCGTAAAAACTTGTCCAGAATCCTGAAAATTGTCCTTTTCGCGGCAAATTTGTTACGAAAATCTCAGAAACGTGCCACAATAATAATAATAATAAATAATTTTTACATAAAAAAAAGTTACAGAAAATTTTTGTGGAAAAAATTATTTTTACTCCCGCAAAAAAAATATTTCGTTTATAAAAAATTGTTTTACAAATTTCACCAAAGCCTTGTCGTCCCAAATAATTCTTGCTCTATTTAAAGTAAATGTAAAGAAAAAAAATGGAAAAATACACGGTGGAAAATTTATTCACCAGAAATATAAACTTTCTTCCCAAGAAGAGCATTAAAAAGCGGCCTGCGAGGCTCATCGTCGTCCTTGTTGTTGCCACCAGCGCAGTGATAACTCAGCCGAGCCGTAAAAATGAATTGCCGGCAGTACTCCTGGTGAGTTTACTCCTGTTTTGCACGGGAGTTTGCTTCCCCGTCAAATAAATATGCTAATTAAAGATGCATTAAAGTGCAATAAAAACCGTTATTTATTTTTCGTACTGCAAATCCAAATTTATTTTTTTCAAAATTCTGCGCTATGCAAGAAAAGTACAGTGGAAAAAAGTCTCGTAAGAAACACATGCTAATATTTTGTCCATACGAAATTCATGCTCATAATTTTTCCATAAGAGAATATGAAGGAAATTTGTTCCATTAGAAAAGGTTGTAATGCAGAAATATTAGTGCACACGAAAAAAGCTTTCACCCATAAGAAAAACATGTAGAAAGTAAATTTTTCGACAAATTTCAAGAGGAATTTTCTGGGGTGCAAAATAAATTGGCAGAGGCTCCTTTCCGTGGATGAAGTATCAATTTTCATTTTAAGAGACTTTATAGAAGCGAAAAATGTAAAAAGGAATTTATTATTATAAGGAAAAAGAAACACAGACCATTAAACATGAAAGCTGCAAATAATGCCAGCTGCGGGGAGATTATTTAGAGAGGGTTTTTCGCAAAAATTTGCATCATCTTCATCCCGCTTTTTTACAAGAAATTATAACTGGAGAATGTGAGGGAGGCTGCGGGAAAGGAGCCAATAATATTTTCTAAAGCTAGAGAGATATGACATTATTTTTCAAATAGCCAAAGCAATCTTTCACATTTTGTAAAAAAATGCTCCTTCAGCGATTTCTACAATTTGGTAGTAAATTTGTGTGTTTTACAAATAACAGTAAATTATTATTTTGTATAAATATGTGGACTTTCCTGTTTTTATCTAAATTCAACGGTATGTTTTATCGAAATTATTGTGGAATATTCATGTAACACTACGTTTTGTGTAAGTTTTGTTTACAAATGTTTGAAATAAAGTTTGCCTATATTTTTAAGCAAATATTGTAGAACACAGTATGCCAATAGTTTATAAAATTGAAACGAAATGTCTTGAAGTTTTGACAAATTCAATCTGAATTATGTTCGCAATTTGGAGCACGTTTGGTCGAATACCGCGGGAAAGTGTTGTCGAAATGTTCAGCAAATTTGGTCAAAAATTGTGAGTAAATTTGGTCAAAAATTGTGGGTAATTTTTGGCAACAATTGTGGATAAATTTGGTCAAAAATGTTGGGTAAATTTGGCCAAAAATTGTGAGTAAATTTGGTCAAAAATTGTGAGTAAATTTGGTCAAAAATTGTGAGTAAATTTGGTCAAAAATTGTGGGTAAATTTTGTCAAAAATTGTGGGTAACTTTTGTCAACAATTGTGGATAAATTTTGTCAAAAATTGTGTAAATTTTGTCAAAAATTGTAGGTAAATTTTGTCAAAAAGTGTGGGTAAATTTTGTTTAAAACTGAGAAAATGGTTTCTAAATTCTGAGCACATTTTGTCAAACATTCTGAGCACATTTTGTCAAACATTTTGAGCACATTTTGTCAAACATTTTGAGCACATTTTGTCAAACATTTTGAGCACATTTTGTCAAACATTTCGAGCAAAATTTGTCGAACATTTCGAGCAAAATTTGTCAAACATTTTGAGCAAATTTGTCAAACATTTTGAGCACATTTTCTCAAACATTTTGAGCAAATTTTGTCAAACATTTTGAGCAAATTTTTCAAACATTTTGAGCAAATTTTGTCAAACATTTTGACCAATGTTGTCTAACATTATTGTCGTAAACCGAACGTAAAGTTTGCTTGAACATTTGAGTTTAAAATGAAAAATAAACTACTTGGATTCGGAATTTTGGTGTAAGTTTTACCAAATCATGATCATGTAATTGTCTAAAATTCTGTTTAAATTTAGTACACACTTGTTTCCGCACACGTTAAACTCTAAATCTATGCTAAGATTACCTCTAATGTTTAAGCAATCGTGTCCTGTATGTTTTTACAAAACGTACGATTGAGGATAAACATTTTTGTATACAAATTTTTTTTAAATACATACATCTATAATCAAACCAAATTCAACCAGCAATGGTAAAACTAAATCGGGGCAAATCGTTTAAATATACAAAATCTTGATTTCAATTTGAAAAAAATTAATTCTGGGAAATACGAACCATGAAATGAATTGACTTACAGACAAGCATCGTCAAATGCTGGAAACGTTAAACACTACAGTATTCCGTGCAACATTGAGGATATCTAAACAATAAATAAAACCATAATACTGTGTGTACGTCGTAACGCTTGTAGAATGAATAAAGTTAGAGCAAGTGCGAGGTTAAAATACTCGAAATAACCGATGAGGAAATTCAAAGTAATTTAGTTCCACTGGATATGTGCGCTATCGTTTTAAGTAAGTAAGCTCCCCTTTCTCTCTCTCTCTCTCTCTCTTTCGTTCTTTTCCCACATCGCTCTTTTCACCTTGCAATCCTTCCAACGTCCGTCAGTTCACTTCCAGCAACTCTGCCAAGCGGACGACGCTGCTTCGCTCCTCGATCTTCCCGTTTGTTCCTGCACTTAAAAGATCTTGGTTACAAAAATGATTTGAGCAAATAACCGTTTTAACCGAAACAATCCAAACACCCGTGTATTTAGCTAAAGAAATTGACAAGACCGTCTAATTTTGAAAATTTCCACAAATTATTTTCAATTACGTAAAATTTAAAATTCTCTAATTTCACCCCAAAACTATTCCGTATAGACAATTAAGCGTGAAATTAATTTATAATTCATATGTTCACAATTTCTTTCGTCACCAGCAACTTTTAATTTTCTGTCGAATCCCAGAAATTAACTTAAATGTGCAAGATAAGACAAATTCCGAGGACGGAAATAAAAAAAATCGGCAGGATTCCCCGCTAGCTGATTTATAAAAATGAACGTAGTTATTTAAATTGAATGTGCATAGTTCGCGGAGAATTGTAAAAGACGTTTTAGACATTAGCCGTTCAATATTAGATTTATTTTGAAGAGATTGTTCCATTAACCAAGCCATCACCAACAATTCTAAAGTGTATTTGGAAATTTTGGGGGAAAATGGACATTTCTGTTTAAAAATCTTACTGCGTATATATCGAACATTTTCCCACATTTTGATTTCAGTTTCAACCGCTGGTTCGATAATCGCAAACAAAATGTTTGAAAACTAAATCTAAAACGTAATGAGAACTAAATTTAAAGCTGTAACTTAAAGCGCGGCGAAATTCAAATGGTAGTGTTCCAGTTACGCGGCAAAATAAAATATTCCCATAGCAACGTTCACTCTGATTTGTCGTAAATAATGGATTTTAACTGAAATTACTCGTGCATCATTAGAACTTTGAACTGAGTTGAACAAGATTTGGACAAAAAGTGCAAAGTGTAATCTGTATTGTTGACAATTTTTAAAAATTTGAATTGATCAAATCAATAATATTATAACTGAAACCAAAGTGGTACAAAAACCTCACCAATTTGTATCAGAAATTTGTGTTGTTAAGTCACTATTACACAATCAAAGCTGTACAGCGATCAAGGTTACAAGTGCATCGGAAAATCAAAATCCTGCTTTAGAACAGTCAAAGTTTGAATAAATAACCAGAAGCTCGCAAAGAATTTTTGCAGATTTGTTCCATCCTGGCAGTTTCCTGAAATAAATTAAATTTGCTGGACAAAATCCTTAATTTTACAAAATATCAGAATTTACATCAAAATTCTTAGGAGAATTTAAAAAACAGATAATTAATTACGTCGGCAAATCAGTGTTTTAGCTGATGTTCCCCTAAATGGGACTGTAGAAACTAAAATTATTAAAACATTTGCTGAATTTTTATAAAAATTCAGTATAAAATAGAAATAACGCTAAACAAATTTGGATCAAAATTCAAATTTCCATCGATAAACGCAAATAAAGAATTTTAGATTTTTATGAATCATTTCATGTAGTCAAATTCCGATTTGCCCAAGTCCGATCTTTGTGAATTTAGATTAGGGACGGGAAATAAAAAAAACTTTTAGATAAAAAAGAATGTAAGATGTGATGTTACAACTGAAATAAACATTGTGTGGGAAAGTTGAAAAAAGGACGTGTGAAATTATCAAAACAAAAGTTTAAAAAATAATAGAAACCAGTGCGGTGGATAAGAAGTAATAAATAATTAATTGGAGTGTTCGAATCGGAAGCTGGGAGTTGGTTAGAGAGCGGTGTAAGCGGAGCAATAAGATGGGGATGGAGTGGAAGCCCGGGATCGAGTACGACTACTTGTACAATAATAACTCCGGGGGTGAGAACGACTCCGTGAGTTCCAATGCTACGGATTTTATTAATTCCAGTCACCAAATTGAGTTTATTAGGAGTATCGTCGTCTCCATCCTGCTCGGACTCATTATCCTCTCCACTATCGTTGGTAAGCACGCCTTTACCATTTATTTCATTTCCGCCATTCCCCACAATATTATTTCATTTTCGAGTTCATTACCGTAGGTACCGTCATCAGAATAATTATATTCTGCGTTTCGCATTTTCTTCAACAATCATACACACAGAAATGCAACATTTTAAATCATTTAATATTGCAATCATTTTTGTGTTAATTTTTGCATTAATTTTTTTATTCATTTTTGTATTACTTCTTGTATTATTTCTTGCATTTATTTTTGTATTCATTTTTGTATTACTTCTTGTATTATTTCTTGCATTTATTTTTGTATTATTTCTTGTATTTATTTTTGTATTATTTCTTGTATTTATTTTTGTATTATTTCTTGTATTTATTTTTGTATTATTTCTTGTATTTATTTTTGTATTATTTCTTGTATTTA
>JAQGAK010004520.1:0-12059 GCA_034696945.1 Lipothrix lubbocki
TGTCAATTTCATGAAATTACTGGTGATTATATGAATTTCCTGTTGATTTCATGAATTTTTGGTGAATTCATGAATTTTTGGTGAATTATTCATGAATTTTCTGGTGACTTCATGAATTTTCTGGCGATTTCATGAATTTACTGGTGATTCATACATTTACTGCTGATTCATGAATTTACTGGGGATTTAGCATTTGTTTGCTGTAAGTACATTTACTGGGGAATCGGCTCATATTTACTGGGGCTTTAAATATATCCCAATACTAATACTACATATAGTAAGTAACTGCAAAATAATATAACAACAAGGCAAGGCAAAAGATAAATGGGCAAGTTGAGAATATTAGTCAAAGCACTGAATCCCAATAGAAAAGGTAGGCACAGGCATCTGTGAGATTGGACAAAAGCTGTAGAATGGGAAACCATGCTCTCCTGGCCTGCTGCTGCCTCTGCCGAGTAAAAGCCCCCTTGAAAAAGAGCAAAAGTGTGCTGCTGTTCGGTGAATATTCTTTCTCACTCATTCGGTATCTCCATTCTCTGGTTGCAATCTCTGCGGCGTGGTCTGAGTCGGCATTTTGCTCATTTAAGAACAGAAGATTTTGTAAATTATACTGAAAACATGGACGGTGGAGGATCACAATTGACCCTGCAACTTCGAGGAACCCTCCGAGGTCACAACGGATGGGTTACCCAAATCGCCACTAACCCCAAGGATGAGAATATTCTCATTTCTGCCTCAAGAGGTAATTTCATTTTTTTGCCATAAAGAAATCATATACGGTTTATAGCACAATATGTTCTGATTTTGCTTAACTTGATCCTAAAGAAAATATTCTGAATTTAATATTGTTGGATTTAACATTTAATTTCATTCTAAAGGTTTAAATATTAATCTTTTAATTCTGGAGAAGTAAAGATTTAATTGTAAATTTAATTCTGGAAGATAAAACCAATTAAATTAATTTTGGATTATGGACATGTGTTCGAGGATGATTCTTTAAGTTTGACAGTAATGAAATTAACTTGCGGATATGGGACTGATGAATACATGGATATAAAAAGATTTTGAATTTAAAAAGAAATATAATATTTTAAATTGAATTTGGATTAAATTGATATTTGTAATATTTCATTCCATAGACAAGACCTTGATTGTCTGGAGGCTGACGAGACACGACGACAACTTCGGCACACCCGTGAAGCGCTTGTATGGACACTCTCACTTTGTGTCGGACGTCGTTCTTTCTTCCGACGGTAACTTCGCCCTTTCCGGCTCCTGGGACAAGACCCTTCGTCTGTGGGATCTGGCCGCTGGAAAGTCTACCCGTCGTTTTGAAGATCATACTAAGGTGCGCTCATCATCTATTTGTGTCGATCGGTCAACCGAGCATCTCTAACGGGCTTTAGAACGTGCAAGATTTTTTTGTAATATTTTTGTAATACTCTTGACACTAAGTTGTCAGAAGGTTTGATACCCTGCTGACAGGTAGGTTCACTCATTTAAATGGCTGCATTATATTTGTTGCATCCCATTTAAAACGCATCTATTCGGTGACTCTTGGTGGGTGAGTACGATTTCCATACTTATTCCCTATGGGATATTTTAATTTAAGTTTTAATCTCCCTCTTTAGGATGTCTTGAGCGTTGCTTTCTCCGCTGACAACCGTCAAATTGTTTCCGGCTCCCGGGATCATACCATCAAGCTGTGGAACACTTTGGCTCAGTGCAAGTTCACCATCCAAGAAGAGGGACATTCTGACTGGGTTTCCTGCGTCAGATTCTCTCCTAACATCGCCCAACCCATCATTGTTTCATGCGGATGGGACAAGTCTGTTAAGGTATGTCGAACAAGCTATTCCTAAATTAAATAATTTAACTAAATTAAATTACGGAAATAGCTACAATGGACCATTTTTATACTTGTGGGATTGAATTAAATTATAAAATATTGCTTTTTTCAGGTCTGGAACTTGGCCAACTGCAAGCTGAAGGCATCTCACGATAAGCACGGAGGATATTTGAATACCGTCACTGTCTCCCCTGACGGTTCTCTGTGTGCCTCTGGAGGAAAGGACGCCCGAGCCATGCTCTGGGATCTTCACGATGAGAAGCATTTGTATACCTTGGATCATAATGATATCATCAATGCTCTTTGCTTCTCTCCCAACCGTTACTGGCTCTGTGCCGCTACCGGTCCTTCCATTAAGATTTGGGTAATTATTGACATTATTTACGTAAAGCAATATTTTTATCAAATATGATGATCCTTTGACTTATGAGTTCATATGAAATTAACTTGCGGATATGGGACTGATCTAGTATTAATTAATTTTTATAAGGTTGTTCTTGAATGGTATAATTAATGGGGTTGTTTCGGTTCTGTGTAGGATTTGGAAACCAAGAACATGGTTGATGAACTTAAGCCCGAAGTTGTTTCCCAAACTACCTCTCGGAATGTGCAACCTGACTGTTTGTCTCTTGCTTGGTCTACTGATGGACAGACTTTGTATGCTGGTTATTCCGATAATGTTATCCGAGTCTGGCAAGTCTCACAGTCTGCCAGTCGTTAAGATTTATTGACAGAATGTTTGAATAAAATTGTCAAATACGATATTCTTTTGTATAGATCATGTTAATATTTGCATCAGTTCTTTGTGAATCATCAAAAATGCATTTAATTCCCTAATTAATATGACCGTCAGGTCAGGTAAAGGAGGCAAAAGAATTAGTCATTCTTATCCACAATGATGTAGTTTAGTTCTTGCAAATCCAAATATTTATTAAAAACGCATGATACTAGGACAAATTCTAGGACACAAAAACAATCTAGTATTTCAAAAAAAAACGACATGTAAATTGAGAGAAATAATAAAAGGTAGCATGACGCAACCTAACACAAGTAAATAGAGATAATAGGATACATGTAACAGAACTTAGACAAGTAGAAGGTATATATACGCAGATGAGCTTAATTATCTTCGTCTTCAATCTTGGGAGCAAGATAATAACGGATGACACCCAAGTCTCCAATTTTAAACTCAACCACCAAAGGCACCTCCGGTGACATTGACAACACTACTTGGTCGGAGAGTCCGGCTGCCTTCGAGAAAGCTTGCAAGTATCTATAGCGAATCAAAAACTCATTTATTTAAGAACACAGAACACTTGATCCCACATCCCAGCAACATAATCAAAGTGATATTAATAACATAATCAAAACTTTATACAATGCTTCGTTAATCAATAACTCATATCAGCTCATGTCCTACCTCGCAGCAAAAGTTAGAGTAACTGGTTCCTGTAGATCAATAGAAATACTGTCCTCCTCATTGCCCGAAGTTTGAGCCAGTTTCACATTGGCTGTGCCGATGTCTCCCGTGGATGAGAATTGAACTCCTTTCTTAGCGCAAGCAATGACAATGGATTCCCCAAACTGTGACAAGTCCCTTACAATTCGGGACCATTCTCCAGAAGGCATTTTGACTGTGCAGGCATAGTCCGTGTCCTGCAAAAAGTATGTATAGGAGCAGTTAGGTATATTCCAAATCAATTAGTTAATTACATTTCAATACAATGAAAATTCATATTCATGAACTTTATTAAAATAAATTAACGAAATCCCGAACGTATCAATTGAAATCATCTCTTTGCATGTAACCTACCGGAATGCCCAAATGCTCCTGATCTAAATTCATAAGTTTCATGTCAAAGTCCGACGTCCGGTCTCCGTTCGTGTTCTCAAAGGTGAAGGTGACGATGTCGGCGTTGTCCTGAGCCTTAATGGTCACGATGTCATTGTTGTTGGCACACTTGAGGACCTTCGCCAACGAGGACATGTTCATGCCCATGGACAGGTTACGATCACAGCGATATTGCTCGAATCCATCCGACTTCAGGTTCAGACTTACAAGCGAGACGTGACTGCTGTCCATGGCTTGGAGCTGCATTCCCGATTCGGAGCCTGGTCACAAAAATAAAAACACCCAAGATTAATATTTTTTAAGCAACAATAAATTCACAATTAACATAATTAAAGTCCCAAAATTAACAAAATTAGATTCCCAAATTAACAAAATTAAATTCCCAGAATTAACCACATTAAATTCCCAAAATTAACCATATTAAATTCCCAAAATTAACCATATTAAATTCCCAAAAATAGCCAAATTAATTTTTTTAAATTAAAAACAGTAATAAAAATGATATTTTAAATAATAAAATCCCCTTACAATCAAATGTAGCTTCATTGAGAAGGTCCTTAATAGCATCCAAAACCTTCTTCAAAATTCCAGCTTCCAAAAGTTTTGCCTCAAACATGATGAAAAAATTATTTTATTTGTATTAATTTTACAAATTAAATTAAATTAAATTTATTTCAGAATATTTCACAAATCTGGAGATGACGATGACAACAACAAGACTTTCACAATGGAATGGAAATGACGGCGGAAGGAAAAAGGCAAGTTGAGGCAAGTCGGACGTTCTGGCCTGGCACTTGTGGCGGTCGACCTTTTTCGTCTTTCACAAAAGAAAAAGAGCGGGGGAAATTCCCACCGGGAAGAAAGAACACAGAAGTTGGGGCTTGCGGGGCTGGCGGTGCTGAAATCCCCACGCCTTTCCCGTCGATTCTTTCTTCCAAAAGTATTTCCCCCTTCCCGCTCTTCTTATGAATGGACACTTTTTCCAGGGGAATTTCCCCGCCAAGATTTGAATTTACATGGGAATTTTATTTTCGTCGAATGTCGAATCGAATTTATTTTTGAACAAACACCAACCAAAGGGACAAATCCCAAGACCCACGCTTTCTTTTTAAGGGTTTGTTGTTTTTCCAGAGAAAAATCAGTAAACAACCTTTTGGAAAGAGCGTCGTTTATTTTTAATAAAACGGAATTAATTATAAAGTTTGTAAGGAATTATTTTTATTTATTTTCTTGAATTGTGATTCTATCTATATAATGTATAATTTTAATAATTTAATATTTTTATTAATAAATTGTTGTTATTGTTAATCTAATTTATTTTTGCATTTCTCCGTGATAGAATTTTTTAATTAAATTGTATTTTGTGTATTTTGAATTTTTCTAAAAATTAGCAATCAAGAAATAAATAAGAAGGTTACAAAATCAAAAATGAGTTCCTTCAAATGGCTTGCAAATAGTCTAAAGAGCCTGCGAATTCAGGGAGCCCCTGCGACAGGTCACATCCAACAAGCGAGGTCACCACAGTTCGTAAAATTTAAATATATATGGAATAGTAGAAAATAATATTGGCTTGAGTTTGAGTTGATTAATTTGTTCAAAGAACCAGAATCATAAATTATTTGAGTGGTTTAAGTGTAATGATTTTTAAGGATGATGAGTGACTTGTTGTATGAATATTATGTTGGCGCAAATTATCTATTTAATGCAAAATATATTTTTGGATGCTATTTACATGTATATACTTTGTTGTATAAAGTGAAAAGCCGACTCCTCAAGGGTGAGTGAGTTCTGGAAAATAATTTTGATCATCAGAGGTGATGGTGTTTTGATGTTGATGGAAGTATAAATGATTGGTGTTAATATTACTGAAGTTTTATTTTTATTATTGTTGATTCGTATTAGGCAGAAGACTACAACCGTAAAGCCTCTGGTACCAGAGGCGCCGAAAAAACCTTTGAGTCCTTATATCCGCTTTGTTAGCGCAATCAGACCGGAAGTGGCGACCGCTAATCCGGGGAAATCGCCAACGGGTAAAGTGGATTTTCTAATATATTTTTGTTTTTGATACTTTACTGGGTATTAGTGAATTTGTTCCTAATATTTTATTAAATTTGGTTAAATATTAAATGCCTTATGTTCTTTGCGGTACTGGATTCTTTAATGAAGACAGAATCCTATCATTTTATCGCTAAGTTTGCTTGAATGATGGTTTAATGTTCATATTTGTTGAATTTCCAGACGTAATGAGACTAGTTGCAGAGCGTTGGGCACAATTGGATGCATCCCAGAAGGAAAAATATTCGAAAGGTTATAAGTCAGATGTAGAGACCTGGAAGGCAGTGACCGCCAAGTTTAAGGCATCTCTTACGCCTATTCAGCAACAGCTGCTGGAGAAAGAAAAGTCTGATAAGAATTTGCGTCGAGAAAAAATTGAGAGAAAGAAGAAATTGAAGGAGTTGGAAAAGCCGAAGAGGCCCGTCTCTTCTTTCTTTCGCTTTGCATTGAGTAAGAGGAAGGATGGGGATGGTTATTCCACTCAAGAGAACATGGAGCATGTTAAGAATTCTGCCCTTCTCTGGAAAGTCATGTCCGATGAGCAGAAAGCTCCTTTTGTCCAAGGATTCAATAAAGACATGGAATCATATCAGAGAGCGATGATTAAATGGGAAGAAAAAATGATTCGAATGGTATGAAATTAACAATATGTTTCAAAACCTGACAAAATCATTTAGAACGGTACTTTTTTGTCTCTCGACTACGATTCATTTAATTTAGGGATGTAGACTTTATTTTATTCTTTTCTGCACCTAACCGCAAGAACTATTATTATCTTTGCAGAGTTTATACATTCTTTTATGCTTATTTTTTGATTGCTTAATTATATGAAATAGTACTAATTATATATGAAAGGTGACAAATAATTTTTCTTACATATAACAAATTCTCTTTTGTCTCCACAGGGTAACGAAGAACTCGTTCGCAAGCGGCCAAGCAAGCACGAAGTATAGATGGTTGTCTAATAGCTTCGTTTCTATCAATTTTCTCTGAAGTTGTGGAATTTTCAAAAATGTTTTTACAAGTTGTATGTGACGAGACCATGATATAGAAGAACGAGTGTTTTGAACTTAATCTTAAAATTCTTTGTATTTAATTAATAATGTACTAAATAATATTTGCGAGAAAAACGAATATTTATCATGTAATAATAATCGTAGTATCTATCTAACGATTGACTGAATAAAATACAGTTTCAGTGTTCCTTTTCCATATTTTAGAAAGCCTGATTATTTTTTCAACAATTTATTAATATTTCAAAAAGCTTCTACATTATACGTGAAAGCATTAAGATTACATCCTGATAATATTTACACATTAATTATAATTATTATTTATATTAAAATTATTCCTCCATCCCAAAAAAATCCAAAATGTCTATCTTATCACAAAATTCTACTTCCTAACGAATAACGATCCTCTTAAGTAAATAAAATTGTAAATATTTACACAAGCTCCGCAATGCATACACATGTACATGCATTGAAATGAAAAACAAATTTTTAATATCTCCATCAACTCCAAAATTTGTATAGAAATCATTATTATTATAATTTATAAATAATCGGGAAACATCAATTTTTATTTTTTATAATTTAAAAAAATATTCTAAAAATACTCTGTCGCGCATCTTAAATTCTTAACCCCGTTAGCCGGTAGAGAGATCGAGGTTTCGAGCTGTTGGAGACTTCGAGAGTAAAAAGTTTCAGAGCGGAGAGGAGAGAAAGACTCGTGACGATCGTTGCAGACGAGCGCTCAGTTCTAAATTCGCCACTTCCATCTTGAATTGTGTAGCCGAAGTACTTGAAAGGTGTGAAAAATATTTTTGTAAAAAATCTAATGAAATTATCATAGCAAAGAATGTTTTCTAAAAAATATTTTTTTTATTTTCAGAAACTTGAATGCCTCCATCCGCACTTACAATGGGCGACAACACTAAGTTCGAAACCGCGCCCTTTGACCCTCGGTTTCCCAACCAAAATCAAACCAAGTAAATTTGCGAATGTTACATATTTTTTATTTATTTAACCTACATTTTTTTTTAAATTATTCAAATTTAATCTACCCTAAATTATTTCTAATTAATATTAGATTATTAGATATATTAAATGTATTTTGATGAATTTTCCGAAATTATTTTTGCACAGAATTTGCAATTCCAAAGGTCAACTTCTGTTATGTATTGTCTATAGTTTAGTTGTGGATATTTAAAAAAAATTAAATATTTTTTTTTATTTACCCTTTATCAGGCATTGCTTCACTAGTTTCATTGACTACAAGCGCTGCACCAAACTCCGGGGGGAAGACTACTCTCCGTGCGAATATTTTAAGAAAGCTTACACTTCCTTGTGCCCCCATGCCTGGGTCGAGAAATGGGAGGGTCAGTTGGAAGCAGGGACCTTCCCCGCGAAGATCTAAGGTCATGAAAGGACATCATCGCCTACTGCTACTACTGGTCAATTTATAAAATAGTAATCCAAGACAACCAGTCCAGTTCTTTAGAAGAAAAATAATGTGTAAACATTCAAAATAATTGAATTATACATACTATTGTTGCTGTTGTAGTGAATAACGCAGAGAACGTGATTTCAATTAAAATACAAATAATAATTATTGTTTAAAAACAATTCAAATGTATTTTGTTTGTTTCTTTCCTCGCGCAATTAGCAGTTCATTCTTTAATTTCTTTAGTTTATAGAAAAATTAATTTCGTTTCATTATCTACTGAGGATTGAAGATTTGGCTGTTTTCATTTTGTTTTAGTAGTCATGTATAAAATAAATTATATTGTAATACTGCTAGTAAATCATTTTGTCCAGGGTGCTACACAGAAAGTTGTAGGAGCTGAGATAGAATCAAAATAAATGATGGCGACATTACAACAGTAATCAAAAATATTTATTATTGCACACGTTTTTTTGGATTCTGGAAGTTAGCAAATTGCATCAAAATTATTATTTTTACGCATTAATTTTTGCATTCCGGTCTCAATTTCATACGAATGCAAAATTATATTATTTTCATTAGCTTCATGGCATTGCAAAAATAGTACGAGGTCAATTTTAGGTCACGGAGCAGAATTGCAGGGACGAGAGACCCAGATGCGAATCATGATTTTTTGAAGCGCTAAATTCAAATAGAATGTGCCGAACCAAACGAAGGCAAGAAGGACTTCGAGATTTAAATAAAACAGTTAAAACAAGAATTAAGCGCAACGTGTTTTGTGCTTTAATATAATTTTGAAATAATTAGAATTAAATTAAAAATTATTATTGCTGAATTAAATTAAATTCGTTTGACTTATTTTTCGCATTTTGTATTAGATTTATTAAAAGTCAATCAATAAAAAAGGTATGTAACAGTTGATAGATTTGAAATTTAACTAATTATTTCTTTCAGGTTCTTGAATGCCGGATTATGATAATTATTTTTAATAAATTGCCAAATTATTAAATAAAATAAAATAAATTAAATAATATTAATAACCATTTTTTTATTACATTTTATGACATGTATTTATTTAACTCAAATATAATTTTGTTATGATTTGTATGTAATTAACTTGGAAGATTAAAAATAGTAAATTTTAAAATTTTAATATATAAAATTAAAATAGCTGCAAAATATTAAAAAAATATATAAATATTATACTAGTTTTATTATTATATAATAAAAATTATTTCTGCTGATTCCAGGGGAAGGCCATGCTCGTCCGCTCAGTATCAACCCTCCAAATCCCAGTCCGGGCATTATCCATGACCCCGCACTTCTGCTGTTACAACAAACCCCGCAAGGTTCTGGGTGAACCCGCGCCAACTGCGGCCCCAGGAGGACATCCGGATAGATCGAACTTCCTACAGTGGACAGACCCTTTACCAATCCAGGAACATGCGAGAGATGTTAAATTAAAAGAGAGTTTAAAGCCCTCAGCGGAGGAACCACAAGGCCCCCGCCTGGATAAATTATACAAAACCATAGAATTAGAGGCTTTAGCTTATGAGCCTGCAGTCCTGGACAGCTATGAATGGTTTGTCGTAGCCGCCGCCACCCATCTGGGGATTACTGTGGGGAAGAGGTGGACACCGGAAAAATCCGATAAATTCAGATTCAATCTCCTCCGCTCCGTCCACATTTTCAAGAAGCATCAAGTCCATTATGAAATCCGGACCTACCACCGCTTCATTAACCTTCATAAATTGACGGGGTCAACGGCAGACACATTTTTGGAGTACATTGAACGGAATCTACCTGAAGGGGTGGGTCTCAAAGTATCCAAGTTTGAAGTCCAGAAGATGCCGGAATACCTGGTGCCGCCAACAATGAGTAGTGAATCAGAGAAATAGAAATAGGAAGTCAAAATATAAGAGAACTAATCTATGCGTAATAATAGCGCACCTTGAACTTGTTGTTTATCTGTTTATTTCGAGTTGGACTTAACGTTATTCAGGAAGTACCGGGGCAGTAACCCTTCATTGAAATTACTTTATTGTTGTTATGCCAGTGGATGTTATGTATGTACAAGAGTATTGAATGGGAATGAATAAGAATCCTGGATGTAAAATAATCTTAAGAATAAGCAAGCGTAGATTAGATATTTTAGATACTTCCTAAATACTTCTTAAATATTTTTTCCAGGAATTCCTGCGGTTCCGTAAAATTTGATTACAAATGGAACAGTCGAGACGTTAAATTATTAGCTACGAGTTACGACTACAAAAATGTAGGCTTGTTGTATAGTAATTACACACTGGACCTTTTGTAAAACAAAATAAAGAACGTTTATTTAATTGTTTTTGTGTACCCATCAGCTGTCATGTGTACTTTTATGCTGTGTATAAGTATATATTCCCATTATTTTATGTATTTAATGTACTCTTTAACAAGCTCATGGGATTCATTGACGTTATTTACGTCCCTTCTTCCCCAAAACATAAAGGTTCTAATGCTCTCTGAACGAACGTTCCTCATGTATTTGTTATGGAGATGTACATAAAAGTAAAAGGTAAATCTCTGGACACGTCAATAAATGGTCAAATACTATACATGAGGTACAAACCTCATACACAAGTCCATCTTTACACGTAATCATACAGGAACGCGCACTTCAGGTGCATGGAGTATTTATTTAATGCTTCCCTTTCTGCTTTTGAACAAATCTTTGGAACTCATCTTTACCTTTTCTATACCTCATGGACTCATGGTCAAAGTTCCCCAGATATATTCCATGCTTTATAATTCATGTATACTTACGTATAGTTATTTATAAGTATACGAATTCATGCCCAAAGAATGTTCTTGGATGTATTTCTAAAAGTAGCAGGTAAATATTAAAGGAGATTCCCGAGAGATACATTTCCTGAGAGTAAAAATACCTATAGGTATACATGTATTGATGTCTTATACGAAAGGAATGCATCCCAATTTGGGATTTCCAGAAATGGAAAAATCTGGAAGGAACGTCAAATGAGATCCCAGTTGTTGTTTAGATTCAACAGCGGTTACTTCTGCCGGAGGATCACGAAGAGATCAATCATGAAGACTTATTACGTCGTTGCAGTTGTGCTTCTCTCTGTTGGATTTGGGGCAATTGGTACATTACATACCCAAGAAATTAATTTTTGATTAGAAATTTTAATTATTTTAATCAAATTGCAAGCTAATTTATAGTACCTATAGTATAGACTATATCTTTACAAATAAACATGTTTTAAATAATATTTGTTTAAAACATAATTAAATTGAATAGATGTAATATACATCAAAAAATAATTAAAATTTAAAACAATTTAAATAAATGTAGTATTAAATAAAAATTATTAAAATAAGCAAATTAAATAAATTTAGTATTAAATAAAAATTATTAAAATAAAAAAATTAAATAAATTTCACAGTTACAAATATTTAAACATTTTTAATATTCAATAAAATTTTAAAATAAATTATTTTATTTTTCAGCACTTGCATTCGAATGCAAGGACAATGATCCTGCTGGGAACCTTTACTGCTCAGACTACTGTGGCTCGATAAACCATGGGAATCATGTTGCGGGCAAGTGTGCCAAAGATGAGTTGGCTTGCTTGTGTCAAACGTTGAATAATAAGACGATCAAAGGTCATTTATAATTTCATATCAATATAATTTAATTTTTCATACCATTTAACCATTCTAGAATATGTGAGAGTGAGAGGTCGCATGGTGTAGTAAATTGGTATTAAATAATATTATTTCCAGAGCTGTCCAAAATACATGGTATTTTAAATACATGTATCTCAAATACGTATTTTAAATACATTTTTGTATTTT
>JAQGAK010004521.1:0-12057 GCA_034696945.1 Lipothrix lubbocki
ATACATTCTGGTGTGTGCAATAGGCCACAGGCCTTCGCATCACCCGGGCACGGGATCCAGAATACACTATACTATACTATATGTAATCACGAGGAATACAAGATAGGCTTTTGCAGTTCTCAAGTCAAGTTGACAGATGTTTTTTTCACCATCCTCAACATAAATCCTTATACGGATATTCACCTTGAATTACTTTTTACTGCAGGAAATTTGGTATTCCCTTATAAATATATTCCGCTTATAAGATCCCCTTAAATGCTTGACTGCCAGACCAGATATAGATTCAAAGGCGAACCTGATTGTTATTTGAATAATAGTTAAAAAACCGCAGTCAGTATGTTGTACGCACACAGTTTTAGTATTAGATGGAGAATGCCCAAAAATGTCCAGATACCACTGTTCTGTCTTGCACAACAGCAGATCTATATACTATACAGAATAGCGCCCATCCCACAGATGAACTCAAAAAGAATCCAAACAATTAATAACCATAATAAACGTTCCTCCATGATAGTACAATGACGGAGCGGATACTAAATATGCTTACACGTCAACAGCAAGTATCTACTACAAGGTGCTCATAAGGATATTCAGGTAAAATTCAACCATATTTCATATGGACGGGCTATTTAAAAGGTGTGTAAAAACAATATGACACTAGTTTTAAGTATCTATTACAAGCAAGTACACATACATATTCAGACATTTTAGGGGTTCGCCAAAATGGTACCAAGTTTAAAGTGCCGGTGGACAACCTTCCCATAACCAATACATACATTGACGGCCTGGTTTTAATATACCAACGTTTTTGTAAGGAAGGTGTTCAAGTTTAAAATTCCCAATTACAATTAATATAGCATGTGGAACGAATGCTACATAGTAATGAGTCAACAGGAATGAATTAGACGCAAATATATCCTACGCATATTTCGCCTTTTTTCTGACCCAGGCACCATTATAGTATATAGTAGACGCAGGAATACTCTATACACCTGGATCAGGTATACAGAAAAAATGTTACATACCTACTTACTTGACAACAACAGACATGAATAATGGAATAACAAAACAGTGGATTTGATGATGCCATGCTTCCATGTCCTTTTATGCTTATCAACGCAAACAATTAAAAGCATGGGAGGTATGTATCCTTTTCAACTTCGAAGTTATCCAACTGGCACGATACATTTCGATTTCAATTCCTATTATTTGAAAATGAGATTCCATTTGGCGTCATTATATTAAAATGCAGTTGCATCGATTATACAGCACTCCATGTGTCTAACAGTAACTCCACTAAGTGCATGTTTGCAAATATACAGATATAAGTAATAGGTATATAAGTACAGATATACAATATATAATTATATTTTCAAATCCGTATTTTAAGCAATTTAAGCTTATTGAACCCATGATAATTGAATAAGAATGAGCATTTGAAGTCAGTGTAACCGTGGATGATTTTTGAAAACTCAAAGGCAAGTATTTAAATTAAGTCTGACAGAGAAGTAAAAGATTTTCCTCTAGAATTCCTTCACGGTATTTGTCATGACAACTGATACTCTCATATAAGGTCGGGATTATGGAAAATTAGAAGCCTTCTAATTAATAATGCTTAACAAGTGTACCATATAGAAGATGAAGTTACGACATTCACGTGCCCTGTAGATAGGAAAAAGTCACACGGTCATGCAAATCATGAATGCAAAAAAGTAACTCTTTGTAATTTGTCAGTGGGTTTACATGGAATGAGCAAGTACAAGGAATTCATATTAAGTAGACTTTATAACGACACAAGAGATTGAGAAGAATGCTGAGGTGCATAGGCATAATATGACATGATAAATGAAGCCACCTTGAAAAATTCTATTTTCAGAAAATTATGTCATTGCAAACAACAACACATGATGAGCGTCGGAATACACATATCACTTTCAGATCAAGTTCCAAAAAGATAAGTGATATGTGTATATAAGTGATAAATACTTCTGCGGTAACTTTTGTGCTATGAGACATTACATTTCCATAATGTTGACCATATTCGTATAACGTGATATGCCGTATTGAATGAGATATTAGTGAAAATGTGATGAAATTCGACAAAATAGTTGACATCTATTGATGAATTGACATTTGGCCAGCAAGGATTTTGACCATATTCTCTTTAAAGGTGTACTGTCCTATTTTCGAAATATTCCACTGAATAATAATTTATCAGATATTTGCATTTTCAAATTCAAACCAGTAAATGAAGCATGTTCCCAAATCCCTATATTTTTTTAAATTTCTGAGTATGACGTATATTCAAGGAATCTACACTTGAAGTTTGATCCTTTAACCAACATTCTTAACAAATTCCTCGATGCATGGAAAAAAAATATTCCCATGATTGTCTCATTGTTCCCAACTTTTCCGGCTTATTCATATTTTTTGAAATGTCAAAAAATTAAAAGACTACACCCACCCAACCTTATATTTTATAAACAATATAATATATTATAAAAATGACTAGGATTTCATGCATTTATGATCTTCACGGAAGATTATAGCTTTATAGTATAGTTGTCACTCCTACAATATAGCCCATCATTCTGCTTTTTACAGCTATTTGTGACGATCCAAAACATGAGTTAATAGCTATATTTAATACCGTATGTGTCAGTATTTCCGCAAATAATTCATGTACTTATTTGTTCATTTTGGCAAATGTACAATAGCACTTAAACAAACCAACCTGAGCGATAAGACTTCCACGTTAACAAGTTTCCTGCACAAGCTGACGTCAGAGAGGTCGGAACCCCTGAAACCAAAACAAATTAGAGTATGTTTATTTAGCCAATATAATACATATGTACATATATAATAAATTACTTCAAATAAAGCTGCAAACTCTCAGCTGACAAGTGAAACCAACACTTTACTCGAGCAATTATAGCCACCTTACTAATTATGTGGATTCAATTCCCATATTAAGTATTGAATACACAAGATCAGTATAACAATGAAAACATTTTCTACTCCTACCATAAATAATGCCAATAGGCTTTCATTACAAGTTAGCACAATTCGCAAAACTCACCAGCAATTGAATTTCTTCACGGTGCTGAGATCAGATGTTTTTGTACGTGCGATGACCATATCCTCCGTTAACTTTGTCATCTTGGTGGTTTTAAATTTAATTTAACACTGCCAACAGTACACACAATCAAAGAAAGGACAATCACAATAAATTGTCGATTTTATTTTGCCGATGTTAACACCGACCAAAGCTTGTATTTTTGCCAAAAACAGTATTATTTAACTTGAAAGTCAAAGAAGTTGCTTTGATTTAAAAAATTGTCCCATGATATTATTCAGTACTATCGGAGCCACACCGATACTGAATTGAGTCTGTTAAACACTATACAGCAACTGTGACCAGAAAAAGTCCTGACGGCGTGTTTCCGCTGCATTTATTGACTATATCTTTATAATATGCGGGACGAATTCACTGGAGTACCACAGTCAACAGAATATAATAAAATTATCGATTATTCTTGATGCACACATGTACTTGAATTAATATCACCACTGGCAACAACAGCAACTTGAAATGGATTTTTCAATAAAACTTTGTGCCATCTCGTACTGCATTTAACATTAGTCCCAAGCACACTATACAGGAGTAGTAAATAACAGGTCAACTCCCGAAATTAAAGACTGTGACTGGTCCGGGTATGTCAACCAAGGTTGTTATAGATTTCCTTTAGATCATCTATTTAGGCATATATGCCAATAATAAAATGTGTAATATAATCTTGAATAAACCTCACAAGGTTATGTACAGTCAATATTTTGTATTATTGACCTGAATGGATAGGTATTACAAACTTTTGATGTCGCACACTTATTTGTGGTGTGTGGTGAATTTATTACGATATAGAGCTATTTTATTGCTTTAATTTAAACGCTCGTAGGAACGAAAAGCAAGAGTGTTGGTCTAAATGATAAAAATCTCTCTTACGAAATGAGCTCCCAAAAGAGGTACAATAACAACAGAAGATAACAATGTCGACTGCAGCAAGTACTAGGTTGCAGTACAAAGAGTAAATTCAGAGTAGAGTAGAGTAAATTTTTGCTACCACAAAATTATTCGGACTTGTCAATTTTTGTAGAGAATTAACTTTCTCCTTTGTGTGAGGATATTTTAGTGTGATAGCTGCTGTCCACACACCAAGTCCACGGATGAAAGAATGAGTGCAGAGGCGCAGACCAAAGTACAGACAACACTGAATTGTTTTCCAAAAGTTGAGTATAAGCAAGGGTTATGTGTTGGTTGAGAGATGTGGATTTTGGTACTTCTGCTCGCACTCAATAATATTATAGTGTGTAAGTAAAGTAAAGGGGGAAATATTTTACCTGTAGCGATGTTATGCATGTGGGATGATGAGGAAGGCTATTCACTCTCGTCAGTTGCATGTAATGATTCACTATATGCCATAAATACATAATAAAGGTCTCTATGCGCTTCACATTGTGTGATTGGGAGGTAGTAGGACTATTTTGTGAATTTTATATTGCAAGTGAATTTCAACTTTGCTTGATGCTTGTTATTGCTTCTCTCAAATGTACAAACAGGAACGGAAACTCTTACGATTAGATCCTCTTAAACCTTCAAAATTACAGATATAACAAACATGTACACTTTATACACACATACTTGTGAACAAGAATAGCAATTTGTACTATGTACATTATAATATATGTGAACAGCGATGAGCAGCAAAAAGTTAGACAAATTGGTAGGAATATACGATGTTTCATACCACTGTATGATACACTACATAAAGAGGTCGGTGTTGAGGACACTTAACAATAGAGTCCTGACATTTTGAAAGGCTGTGTGTTGTAGTAACACTATTGTGCATTATTAGTTACATGAGTGTTACAAATACATAGTACTTATAGATAGATACATTAATACACATACATACATAGCAAAGATGACCAACTGGTAATGAAATTGTAGCAGGTATTAAAATATCCGTGCAAAAAAGACTTGAGCAGACAGCAGAGTATAAGCTTGTATTTATGTATACCTGCCCATTTGGCAGGTGTATAATGTATGTATTAGGCAATTCTGGCCGAGCAAAATTTAAAAATGGAAATTATACCTAAATTGCCTCTGCTGGGCTTCAATGCCCAATACCCATCAATGACCTTTTTGTACACATAAATGCTCGCGAACCAAATTTTAAATTGCATGTACAACATTGTTTAGGTTGAAATATGTTCAACACCTCTGCAAGTTGATACAATCAGGGCCTAGAAGGTATAGTTTTAGAGATTAATTATGCCTATATGGTATTATATTGATGAAGGTGTACCCACAAGGGTATTAAAGGAAAACCATATGAGAGCATTGTGTAGAGTTTTTGCCAAGCATGCGAAAGCTAAAACTTCTTATATATATACTTACCCTGTTCTCAAAAAGTGAAAAGGAATCTTGAAAGATTTGAGTAAATTATGTGGTAGGCGGCATGGGAGAACTGGCTTGACATGCAACATTCTACATATACATGAACAAATTATTTTGGAGACGGAATTCAATCAACTTATAGTCATTGCACTTGCAGTTTAGTTTGCAGCCCATTTTCATTGAAACTTTTTATTCGCGCATGCATAATTCGTTTTTATAATCACTCCGAGCATAAGAAAAACAGCTCAACACGAGTCATGGGTGACCCATTCAGGAATAAAACTAGGATATTTTTCGGCCGAAATAGGACAAATCGTGGATAACGGCCGTCAATGAGCTAGTTTTAATTTAACCCTTAATTTAATTGCCAACAGCAGAAAAACTATGTGGATTATAATAAGTACATCCGCCAAGAATAATAAAAAATTTAATTCAATTTCGATTTCTAATAATGATTTAAATCATCACGATAAAGAGTGCACCTTTTTTCTCCCACTTGTTGTACACACAAAACCATTGGGTTACTATGATTATTTTTGCTTTTAGATATAGCAAAGCTCCTGAAAGTTGTCTCGAACATAGATTTTTTGTTGTTGTTGGTAGCTCTGAATAAAGTTTACGTGAGTGTTTTACTTCATGTTTACTCCAGTATTTAGAGTTTAAACCACATAATGTATTATAGTCTGTTAACATAGTTTGTATAGTAGAGATGATATATAATGTAAAGGAATATTTCCCAAATAATTTTAACTTTAAATGTTAAAGTTGCCAGTCTTTTTATAATGGCATCGACACCGATGTTTCCTGGTCAAAGGCATCTGATGAAGACCATATTAAGGCATAAAATCCTCAAAGCTTGCTTGGCTGTCAATCGCCTTCGTTACTTTATATACGATATTATAATAAATATATACGTAGGTAGAGATTTAATAGAAGACGATTGTTTCATGACTACCGGTAAAACTTTTACTCTAGCTTTTACAGAACCGGTTTGGTTGTACAAATAGTCGTAAACAAAACAACCTCTGTAATTAAAACTGGGTATATGCACGTTTCACCGTTGCAAATGTATTCACGTTTTCGTTCATCTGTACATATTTTAGACATGTCTTGTACACCTATAAAGTGTATAAAATCGTGACATCAGCGCCCCGTAACGGCTAACTCGGCCTACTTGCGCGTTTTCTCCAAAATTAAGTTGTGTACTGTGCGTCGAGTAAATTCATCGCCCCCCAGGGGGGATGAATGTACAAGTAATATTAATTATTTTGAATTAAGGAAAACGTATTTGACAAAATTATGCACAAAATTTACATCACATAAAAAATTCATCCACTACTGTCTACTAGTAACTTGCAAATTTCCATTATTAATTATTTGGACAACAATCAAGATTTTAATATTGGTAATCTGGTCAGGAGGTCTCAACTGTTGCGCTAAAAGTAACCAGAAGTTCTAACATGTTGCGTTAAAATAGACCAGAAGATCTAAAACGTTGCCCTAAAAGTGACCAGAAGATCTAAAATGATGCATTAAAAGTAGCTAGAAGGTCTCAAATGTTACGTTAAAAGTAATCGGAAGATCTAAAAAAAATGTTCTAATAAAACTGACAAAACCGACCACCAGGTCTAAAATTGAATTGAAACTTACCAGAAGATCTAAAACGTTGCGTTGTAACTGGATTGCTGGGCCAGTTTATTGCTTATAAACATGGAGTATCTTGTATATGGCTGACTTTCATGATTAGTAGATGACCCACTGATGCCTTGACCTTGACCCCATGTGCAAAATCTAGCTTCTACGATGGTTTTTTCAGCCCTTACCAGCACTTTTGTAGCTGCCATTTGTAATTGTGTGGACTTCGTAGGCAAAGTTGACGCTCAGTGCTGACGAACCAGTGGAAGAAATCGCGGTTTATTTGAAAATGAATCTCATTCCGTACATTTTCACGTGTGCACTACACACTTTTAACATTAGCTTTTAAGCATTATGCAATAAATCATAATTCTGGCATCATCCATGTGAACTTCGGTTTGATAACTTGCAGGACTGTGGTATAGAAATATCTGTTTGTTTAACATTTTTGCAAAAATTATTTTTTGGAACTGAAATCATTTTTAAAGTGTTCTTAAGACATTGTGTCAAACATATCAGGAGATTTGAAAGAATAATAGAGCCCAAAAAGGAGATTAATTTGTACTTGGAAGTTGGTACACTATCCGGCTGAGCCGGTTGATAATCATCAGTATTTATATACTCAATCGATAATTTCTAGAATTTTTATTGATTATAGAAGAGTTGGTTCATCAACCAAAATTCATCCAGGATGACTTCTGCGGACGCAATGGCTGCTCAATCAAATATCACGAAAAAAATGACAGAAATGGTAGATGAGTTGGATAGAGCTCGTCTTCGTAAGATTCAAGTAAGTGTCTATATATAGATTTTTACTAATTAATTTATTTATTACATTGTATTTTTTATTTCCAGCTCAAAATGCACCAATGTTCGGCAAAATGTTGCGAAAATGAAACAGCTTCCATGGAACAAACACAGCGGTGCATTGAAAAATGCTCACAAGGAGTTAACGTTGCTCAAGATTATGTTCAACGAGAAGTAGGAGGCTTTCAAGTAAGCATTCATATTTTTATTGACGTTAAAAGTAAATGCGTGCTCTATGAAGAATCATATTTACGATCAAGAGAGAGAATATTCCGGTCAATAAATCTTTAATAAGTTTTAATTAAGCTGCAAAGGCTCGTTCATGTTCATGTCGTCCATAACGCATTCGGTAGAAGGAGTGTAGTATTTTTTAAATAAAACAAACTGTAATAATCAATGTAAGTAATAACTTAAATAGTGAGTTAAGTATTCACAAAATTCATTTTTATTATGTTGTTTGTTTTAACAGAATAGACTACAACGCTGCGTCCTGGATTGCCAAGATGGGGCGAAAGATAAATTGGGACCGAATCCGTCGGAACAAGAGGTGAGTCGTGGAAGCGTTCATTTTTCAGTATTTTTTGTTGCTCACAATGTGTACCATTTTTAGAAAAATTAAAATGAATTATTGCCCATGTTACTTTCAGATTGAAGACATCAAAGCTGGATTCGAAACCTGTGCCATTAAATGCGTTGACACTCACGTCGTTTTACTCCCTGACTTGTTGAATAGAATGAAAAAGTTTTTATCTTCTAGTACGTGATAAAGTCGCAGATACGCACTAAATAGTTGAGCAATATAAGTAATAAACTTCTGTAGCCAGTTGTAGTTGTATGTATGTATCAAAAGATAATATCCCGGGAATTTTTCCCATGGTGAAAGGTATTGTAATTTTACGGTGTTTCTAAGATTTGCTGAAGTATTCTAAATGAGAAATACGTTTGTTAATCGAAATGTTTCTTCAAATTGTTGCAACTATGTAGAACATATTGGAATAAATGAATGCCATGAATTGCAGAACCAGACCGCAGGATATTTAGGATGATTTACGAAAATTGTTGTAGAAAGTTAATAAGTTGTCATCCTTTAGTTTCGTAACTAATAAAATGCATTCCATTCTATTAGAAAAAATTAACACAACTCTTGTATAATTTCACACATTCATGTATGTATTTGCGACCGCAAAATTAAAGCTCAGGTTGCATAGAGTGTCTCATATTACTTGGATGTATTTTATGGTAGAGATGATTTTGTAAAACTTTCCATTTGCATGTGGAAATTAAGTTGTGGTTCAAATTAGGTATGATGAAGGGCTGTACTCAATTGCCAATACACACGAAATTCTTAATTCTCGTGATTTTCGGTTTTCTTGATTTGCAAGACCAATGGAAAGTAATCCCAACCCCAACATCGTCAAACTTTTAGGTTATTTTGGGGAACCAAAATTATTCTTTATACTCCAGACGGTTTCAAAAATATCACCAAGGGAATTTTGTGACAGAATCAAAGTTATTATATTTGTACATCGTTTCCCGATTTCATCAAAAAATCCTAAACTAATATCCTAATGTGTTCCTGGAAAGCTTACTTCAAATTGTTGCGAATGTGTAGGTTAACCGAATTTATTCCAACAAGTTATACATTTTATTATAATTATTATAAACGTAATAATTACTTTTATTATTTATAATTTAATTATATATAACTATTATATTTTACATACGAAGGGGAAAATGTTTACTTTATTAACTAGAAAGTTAAGAATCCCTTCTGGTGTTCTGTTTGACAGATCTGATCAAATTTGCATTCTACTAGAAAGTACCATAACGTCTAAATTTTTGTGTTATCGTCGAAGTGGCTATTACCTATAATCGTTTTATTTGAAACTACTTAGTTACTACCGTACATGGTCTAAAAGAAGCTAAATTAAGATTAACGTACGCTTTCAGGAAATTAAAAATTAAGCTAAGGAGAAGCTTTTGTCTCTTGTCAACATACATGATGTATTACTCATGCAAGAAAGTTTGTAAAAAAAACTTTCCGTTGTGCATAGAACATGCATTCATGAATGAATATGAAATACATCGATTGCATTAATGGGTCTAAACTAATTTCAAGTTGCTTGTTTAACCTCTGGCTTCCGCTGCCCTTTGTCTATTTAAATGACGTCATGCATTATTGGTTTCCTGAGAGAAAAAGACAATTTATACAATATAGCTTTGTTAAATAATTTACTATCTTGTATCTTCCATCATCACCATCTTCCAAGTGCCATCTCCCATTGCCATTTGTGCAGCAGTCACAATCACAATATACGGTTCCATAATTGAGTTGCAATAATAGCTCATTGTCAACAAACATTCCTCTACTTCTACATATAAATGCTTATCCTATTTACTTATTGGTAGTGCAGGTACTTCCGAAGGTTCCGTATAACTGTAATGCATAATTATAATTAAGCTAATTATTATTGTTATGGTTTATTAGAACTTCTTGGCAATACAGATTATATTTTCCGAAGGTAATCCGTATAAACAGCTTGTATTGCCCTGCCCCCAATGCTATTATGATATACGACAACTTAACCTCTATGTAATTACATGTTATACTGTTGTATTAGTGCTACTTGTATATACGTGTAAATTACACAGATATATTTATATTTAATAGATGCGCGTACTTAACAAAATTACCATTTAAAAATAATATTTGTCTCCTTAAGAAACGAATCTATAAGGCAAAAGGCTAGCTTACTACAGAATAACTTCCCAATGCATGAGGCAAAAAGCAAAATCCAGCAGTTCTTATTAACCTTGTTGTTGCTACCGTATATACTTTATACCCGCGCGAGTGTTCATATAACGTAGAGAAATACTACAGAAATACTCGTGTGATTTCATGATTTCTTCTTTCTTTCTCTCTTGAGAGTTGAGAGTTGTGGAGCTTAAATACTCTCTTTATTATTTCTTTCATTTGCATTGCATTATATACATCTTTAAATTCTGTTTCTCAAGTGCACAATACACACTTTAAAAAGCTGTATACTCATCCTATGCTTTAAAAGTAGACGCAACTGAAGGTCATATACAGAGATAGATAATAATAAATAAAAAGGCCAAAAAGCACAAACTACGGCTCTGCGCTCTCACTGCACTAAACTCTGTAAAGTAACATTAAGTGCCAAACGCAATTTTTACTATTGCAGTTTGTTCCTTTGAGTAATCAACCCCGTCTAAAAAACAGCCGCGAGCAGCTCAATCCCCACAATTTTATTTTATTCAATCACATTTCTTATACATTGCGGCACACCCGGCTCTGCAACTATACAATTAATACTTTTCTGTATCTCTTTACGTCAGTTAAAGGTTCTTAAAGAGCTCTCAAGCATCGTTTTACGTGCCGTTAACTGCAGCAAATCAGCCGATTTGTACGTACGAAAAAGCGCTTCTAAGTTCAATAATTCTGAATTCTACTATTTCCAACAGCTCTTTAGAGACTTCTGCAACAACCATGGTGAGTTGTGTAGTTTAAAGATATTTAACCTTAAAATTATTAGCTATTTATAGTGTACTTTTGCAGTTATTTAACCTTTATTTATTGGGTGACGTTCGATCAAACCGATAAATAAATGCGTAGATATTTCTTGTAGTTTTCCATACTATCTCTAATAAGATTCTTTTGGGGTAGTTGAAGTTGGTGGAAGTGTATTTCCATGTTGTTGACCACCATAATATGAACTTATTGCGACATTTCAACCATTAAACTTCTTTTAAATATTAAATGTGAAGATTAAATGACGAATTGGTGAAGTTTGAAGTTCATGTCATCATCCTGAACCTCATGAATTTACTTGACCAACTGTGTTGTGGTTGACAGACTGAAGGTTAGCAGGTCATAAATCTTTCTAGAATGTTGGGTTGACGTAGTATAGTGATATGGGAAATACTTCCAGGTCAATGTCAATCAGCAGCTCGGCATTGAGAAGTCAGTAATTATTAATAAAAAAGAGAGGAAAAGCAACTTTACAATAACAATAAGTAATGTGGTTATTTTGATTTGACATTTATTAATGTTTATATTTTCATTACCAGTAGAACAATCACAATTACACGCTACTATCATAAATTCTCTGTAATTATATTATTTCTCTGAAATC
>JAQGAK010004522.1:0-12056 GCA_034696945.1 Lipothrix lubbocki
TCAGATTCAGAATTGAATTCTCTACAAAAGCATTGCTTAGTTAAATGTGTAAGCCTGCCACAAATGAGAACTGAAAATAGCAATGGTTATGTGTGTCCCTATACATGGGCATTGTTGAAAAATTAATTTATACTTGGAAGCAAACTATCAGTTTTTGGTATTTTCGAGGTGCTAAAAAAATTTGGGTTCTGGATTTTTAGCATGAGTCTGAAATTACTGTATACATATGTACATAATATTTTGCCCTTGCCCCCCCCTTTGACAATTTCTGGCTACGCGCCTGCAGGTACAACAATGTTTCTTGATGTGCGACTCCTATGTTTTGGTTGTTTTTTCGGTCGTCAAATAATTTTTGGTAAAGCAATTCCGCGTCATTGGGTTTTCTATTTTTCATATACACTTTGGCCAAATCTTCCATTGCTTTACAGACAACAGGGTCATTCAGATCCGCGGTGCCATTATGTTTTGCAAGAAAATCTTCGAAAATCTTTTCCGCCTTGGTATATTCTCTTCCATCAATGTCCGCAATGTGCTTCAGTATTTTGTAGTCTATTGCCTTCCTGCGCTAAAATACAAGGAAAAGGATCCGCTGCAAGTAAATATCTGCTTGTTCAAAATTCCCTTCGAGAGAGTGCACATTAACCCATTCACACAACGTTTCCAGAGTATCTGGATGATTAGACACACGTTGCTTATCATAGAGGGCCTCGTAAAGCTTCTTGGCTTCAACATAATTTTTTTGACATTTGTAAACGGACGCCAATTTTGACGCCCAATTTTGAGTTTCGGAGTGATTATGTCCCAACCGCTTCTCACAGTCATTAAGAATATCGGCACAAATGTTTTGAGCCTCTTTAAGCTTCCCGGTAGCCCAGTAATGGTAATGGGAATATAACCAGCACCTTGTTGATCGTAGCTCTGTATTGCTATAATCGCCTTTTAATTGATACAAGAGGATTTGTTCGAATTCATAGTCCATACCAGCAAATCTACATTTCACTGCTAATGTTGTTTCAAATTTGTACATATGGTCTCCATTATTTACGTTGTTTGAAACAATATTTGTGCAGGCGTACCGCGTTTCTTATTGCTGGGTTTATATCCGCAAAATCGGCCTTAACGTTGCTTATATATTGGATGTATTGCTTCAAAATGTTAGAAATATGTATGACTTGTTTTTGCAGTGGATTTAGTAATGGTAAAAACCGGGATTTTGGTAAAACCGGCACTGTGAACGACCTGGACTGTTTTCGCACCACTTGCAAAACTCGATGAATTTGATACGTACTGGTGGTGGATGTAATTAACCCAGAACTTTCGAGTAATTTTATTGCTGCAAGCAGCAAATCACAGCTAACATCACCAATTATTGCAGTCAGCAATTTTCGGGGTATTTCGTCAGGATCGAGAATTGCCATCAGATCCAAACAATTTATGGCAAGGTTACCATGTTGTTTGCACTTTAGCTTTTGAATAGCCAAATCGTAGAGGGCGCAAATATTGACCGGTATATTTTCTGAGTGTGTTTCTTTAAACGCTTCCTGTTGCTTCCAATCGTCTAGAAACTCTTTTAAACTGTATCGCATTCCATTTAAATTGCGAATGTCATCTTCATCGCGAATCATATGAATGACTTGTTTTAATGTCAATGGATGTCCTTTAAACATCTCGTTAATTTCGAAGGCCAACTGCTGATTGGCGTCATTTATTTCTATTTTTAATTGGGCAGTTAGTAATTCATAACTCTCGTCATCACTAAGACCTTGGAGATGAATGGAGGCAAAATCATTCCAATTCGGATGCCTCGTGGTCACAATTATAGTTGGAGCAATCCGATCTGCTATGGAACTGGGAAGAAAATTTTTGATACAATTTTCTTCACCTTGTCCTTCGTCCTCAAGATTGTCAAAAACATGTATACTTTTTTCAATACTAGGAGAATTGTAAATCTTTCGTACGATTTCTTTATCATCAATTAATTTTCCATGGAAATCTGTAATAGTAATGTTGTATTCATTAGCAATTCTAACAAAGCAGCTTCGGGCGTCACCAATTGTTTCGGCTTTGATCCATAGAACATGTTCATATTCGCCTTTGTGTCTCTAATATAATTTCGAACAAATTGCGTTTTACCAACACCACCCGGTCCCTGAAATTACGCGTGTATGTAAAGCTGCTGTGAAAACTTCCTGCTTCCCTTTGCTAGCTTGAATTTGTTCGTGGAGCTTATCCAGTTCTTTTTTCCTGCCTGTAAACCATTTGATGCTGTCCTGGATATCACCGAATTCTGTGGGAAAGCATGGAGGTTTCACTTCAGGAGGCTTAATGTGAGCTTTGACGTTGCCGAAGATAGATTTGGCTTCTACAACTTGACCACTGACGTGGCTTTTTTTCGTGCTTTTATCGTATTTGAATCCTGTGAAATGTAATGTGGTAAGCAAGGTAATACAATGATGTTCATAGGTGTATTGATTTATTAATATAATAATAGACAGATTGCGAAACTCACTTATAAATTATAACCTATAACTTATCTTATAATTTTGCGGAAACTCCGCCCATTTCCCCTAAATTTTAAGTTTACGTCTCCAAGGGAGCAAATTCTGACGCAAAATTATAATTTTACGTTGCGTTGGCTAGCAACGCAAAATTATAATTTTGGCTGCGCATATTAATTTAAATTTTGAATCTGCACTGTCGCATCCAATCACAAACTACCCATTGAAATTTGATATCGCATCATCGAATTTACTCATATGGTGGGAAATAAATCAGCTGGATCTATGAGAAACCATCAGATCAAACCAGTATTGCTCACTGGAGAAGAAAATTTCTGACCAATTTTCACAAGTGCTAAAGCTGAAAATCAAGAAAATCCAGCAAAATGCCCAGGAGAACTCCAAAGTCTGTTCGAAATAATTCCTCAAAGTCCCCGCAGAAGAAAAAACAGAAGGTAACTTATACACTTTAGTTAATGCAAGTTTCTCATATTGTACATACTTATATGTGTCATGTTTTACAGGAGCGATTTGGCTTCACAATTGAAAAGGACATTAGACTACTTCGAACTGCTTTATCTCTAAATCCATGGCAGTTAGGTGAAGAAAAATGGAATGACATAGCTAAGGATCTAAAAAGTACCTTCAATTATGACGTGACTGCGAGGACGACTAAAGACAGGGTCGATCGCCTGATGCTACAACTGAAACAGCAGGAGCTAAAATCCAAGTAAATTTTTTGAAGTAGAGAAACTACATGTGTACATACATATACACAACTTGATTAGTACAACAAACTAAGTAATCGTTGAACTACTAAGTATGCAGCTATTGAAATTTAAATATTGGAATAATAATTGTAGGACTGGAACTGAGGAACAACAGAGTGAGAGGGGTTGCTTATTGCAGCAAGTGATTGCTCTTGATGAAGAAGCTAAAGCTTCTATTAACCACGAATTCGGAGCGGAAGAAAGTGAAGACTTGGACTCTGCTGCTGATGTTGTTACTGAACCGGAAACACCAATTCTGGTCACAGTACCAGTGCCGAAACCCGCTACAGTAGTACGACAGGAACGTCAAGAAGCTGATCAATTTCGTAATGACACTTTACAAGCTATGAACAAGAGTAAGTTCTGCAGTATGCCTCATTCACGTGTAATAAATTCTGAGAGAATAATAAAATAAAAATAATTATGTGTAGACGAAGCTCATAGTCCCATACGAAAAAGAAAGAAACACCGATTGGATGAAGACGAGTTGATTTGGACTAAACACGAGCATGACATGAGAATAGAGGAGAAACGCCTTCTGCTCGACGAGAAAAAACATGAGTCTACATTTACGTTAGAAAATGATAAAATATCGCTGGAGAAGACCAAATTAGACATTGAACTTAAAAAGGAAGCCAGAATGGCTGAGGAAAATGCAAGAACCCATGAATTAGCTATGGCTCAGCTTGGACTTCAAAAAACTATGTGTGAACTTGTGAGTGCAGTTGCAAAAGCTCTCAATAAAGAATGAAATAATAAAAGTGTAGTAAGTATATAGTATAAGTTATATAGTATATATTATATAGTATAGGTATGTATGAAGTATAATATGAATAATATTGGGAATAAACTGAAAGATACAATTCTGCATTAATGAAACTTTATTAGAAAATAAACAAAACTATTATAGTTGTAACTGTATGTAAATTAAATAAATAATCACTTCATTAAATATTCATCTAATGTGGGAGGGTCACAACCAAAGTACTTAGACACCTGACTTCCATTGATGATCGTATGACAATTAGTAAGTATTCCAGCAACTATATGTTGTTTTTTTAAATCTTGAAGCAAAAGCTTCTGATTTTTCTTGAAATCAAGAAAAGCAAATAGCTGAATAATTTTGCCGAATCCATACTCAACACTCACACGAAGTGACGACATTTCCGCATTGAACTTCTTTTGTAAATCCGATAACTTAGTGTGATTTTTAAATCCAACTTTCACAAACTTTTGATTAGAATATCCAGCATCTCCATACAACGAAAACCAAGTTCCATCATTGTTTACGAATAAATCTTGCATTTCTGGTATAATTTGACTGAAGTGAATTATTGCTGAGTCGTGTCTCCTACCTACATAAGGTCCGTCTATTCTTCCAATTATCCCATTCGGTAACATAACACCTTGATATTTAACCAAGTGCTCCTTGTAATAACCGCTATAGTATAGCTCTTGCTTTTCTCTCGGTCTACAAATAGGTCTTCCAGTTCCATCGATAAAGCCCACGATATTTGGATAAATAGAGCCGGAAGATGAACAAGCCTTTAATTTAAAGTACATCGAAGCTTTTTACAACAATACTAGCTTTTCTAGCGTTTTTTGTAAATAAGTTACCCTCACCTCTGAAAATTCTAACAGTTTCTCTTTAGGTAACCACGTTTGCTTTAAAGTTTGAATTGTGTGTCGAAAGTTATTGTAAATCCACTGTAACATCCAATTAACAATTCTGGACAAAGATGAAGTATCTCGACCAAACAGCTTGACCAGATCGTAAAGGCGGTTTGGATAGCAGAGTCGCCTTAAAAGTATTGCCATTCCTTCGACTCCTTCATTTAAAACGTTTAATTGTGATTATGTATAAACCAAAGTAATGTTTGCATATTAATATGGGGATGAATTTATTCCTTACCGGTAACGCGAATACCATTTTTCAATTTAAAATGTTCAGGCACATGCAAAGCTTTACTAATTAGTATGATTTCTGAGGGAGTAAACCTAAACAACAGTTTACTTTCCTTGTCCGAAAAGTCTTCGACGTCAAAAATCTTTCGCTGGTGAAGAGGTTTGAATCGTTGCCGCCGGAGTTTTTTGATGGCACAATACAACAATGGCGAAATAACTTTATGTACAATTTTTTTAATTGTTTTCCAGAAAGTTTCCCCATGATTACAATTTAAAACAGAAGCTTAATGAGGATTAATGTAAAATCATGGAGAAATATAATTCTGCATACCTACCATTACATTACGGTTGTCAAGGAAGTTGTGTTTTGTTGACATAAAATGTAAACAACATTTGCGTTGCGTGAGGAACGTCGCAAAGTGATTTGCTTATAACGTAACTCGAATCTACTTATAACTTAAAACTATTTTATAAGTTATAGGTTATATGTATGAATTTTTAAGTGAGGGTTTCGCAATCTGCCTAGAATTACATATTTGCTTAAAATGCGTAAAATTAGTTATTTTCCTCGTTATTTAGTTGCTTACTGAATATTGTTACTTATTGCTAATTGTTGATTTTATTATTCAATAGGGATTTACTGAATGATTGGTGATTTTATAAATTTTACTGGTGATTACATGAATATATACGGCAAATTGATATTTTTTAGAAGTATTTACTTTTAAAATACGTAGTATTTATTGAAAGTTAAAATGCTCGCTTTATTTAAGCTACGTAACTGGCACTCAAGCCAAAGCTAAATGCTTAAATAATATACAAGTTACAGAAACCTGTATAAATTACAGAAGCGCGTTCATTACGATTACGTGCCGTTTTTAATGTGCAAAATATTTTGGGGAACTTGAACTCACCTAATTTCGGAATTGGAATACTAGCTGCACAGCCCATTGTGGCTAACAATTTAGAAACTATATATGCCTCTTAGGATAAATATTTGAAATCTTTAAATTGAATAAAGCAATAACTATAATCAGAAAGTGAAGTACATTAACGTAGTACAATTTAAATCCAATTTAGATTTGTTCTGAAATTAACCGTCTCCTCATGTCACAAATTCAAAAATAGCTATCCAGTATTTGTCCATCAACCTTGAAGAATTGGTCGGAATAAACTCTACCATATGACTAATGTACAGACCTATGATAGAACGTTTTTGTACGTGGGAATGGAAAATTGTTTTAACTGACGAAGAAATATACACGCAAAATTGTCACGGCACTTCGCTAACCTTGACTTGTTGATGGTGACGATGCCCATATCAGATTAAATGTACACATGTACGTGCACAGTTTAAAAAATACGGGATTGCATAGAGCTGCCAGGTGTGCTTATGTAATCAATACTGTACTAATTTCAAATAGATGATTCCGGCACGATTTTTGGGTAGTCCATCAGGTACAATCTTTCGTGTTTAATTGTAAATTGAAATGATTGAAAGTTTAATGTAAAGTAAAGTAAAGTATCGACTTTTATTGTGTACTAAGGCTTTACCTATACACATCGCATATTCAATACATTACAATATTCTCAATTATATGTATACAAGTGGGAATGCTATTTAGCCGCGGCATCCCAACGCGATAGGCAGACACATGGGGAAGCATATACCGGCTTCCAACGGTCGGGTCTTCGAGAGTTTTTTAATGAGAAGATCAGGCAATCGGACGCTCAGACTGAATGGAATGTCCAGGAAGATATGCAGATAGGGTCTTCTTTTGTATTTTTCCTCCGTCTTAGAAAAGTCCACTCTAATCTTCTTGTCTGCACACGGCCCGTGGTTCGCATATCGTTTTGAGTGCAACCTTCAGCTTCTCGTCTTTGCTCTCGCTTTCCCATTTGGGGTCCGACATCTATTCTGGGGTGAGCCAGCAATTTTTAATGCTGCTGCTTGTTGCAGATGCTCTAACCCCGCGGCTGTCGGAGGGCCGCTTGAAAGTTTAATGTATCATTTTTCCTCGCCAAGTAAAATTGCCAGGAGCTGTCGTCAGGCTTTATAAAATTCTGTTCCCATTTAGTGTAAAATTTAATTACAGATAAACGGAATATTAAGAATATCTAATATTACTGGGCATTTGTACATAATTTTTGAAGGTGCTTGGATTGTGGTGCATGTCGGTCTCACTTAATATTGAAAAGAAATTAAATAATCTTCCTCTATTTGTCTGATGATCACATCACACTTTACAAATTGTAAATGTTAAAATTGCCCTTCATGAAATTTTTCAAAATGCGATTATGATTTCATCTTGCCACACATAAAAATGCCTGATTTTGGGGAGTCGATACCCCATATGCCTTGACACTTAATGACAAACATGACACCTATATAACTGCATTTACAGAAATTATATTAACCCAAAACAAAATTTTGCTGATTAATATAGCTGTTTAAAGGTACTGATTTATCATCGGAAAAATGGCTCCCCTACATTGCAATCAATGAATCGATATCTAACTGATCATGAGCGAAGCGAGTTAGGAAGGCGTGCTTTGTCAAAATTAATTATTTATTGTAACTGACTTCATACGTATTATTAATTCTCGAGTAAATCCCGCATGCAAATCGCTAAAATGATCTGAGTTATTATTGACGTAAAGAAGTTGTATAAAGCTGCACATGCAATGTCGAATATTGAACAATGTTTAAACCAATTACGCTGCTACCCGTCTAGATGACACGAAATCGGTTATTTCATCGGTTTCCAACGGTACACAGCACTCTAGATCAGAGCTAATCTTTTAATGTTGATAAATGTATATTACAAATCCGAATTTTTGGTCAATTTTTGGGTTTTTCGAATTTCTAGAAAGAAGCCAACCTTAATTTGGTCTTGGAAGTCTATGTTTAAATTTGTAAACCATATAGGTTTGATCGTACTCAACCCTGTTCTTATGATCCCCCTAATGATTTCTGACCAAAGTCCGGAAATCTGAACGACTCGATTAACCTTTGAAGATTCTGGAAATAGTAAATAATGCGAATGGGAAAAAATTTGGATGCAAAAAGTGAAATACACAACTACTCGCCCTCAGGTTACTGTTGATATAGTTTGTTTCGCATTTCTATATGTACGTGAAAAATTATGTCCTGGACAAGCTATAGCGTCCCGGACCGAGTAAATCCACAATCACGCTTCGCTCATTATATGCACGCAATCATTGATGAACAAATGTAGTGCAATAAGACAAACCTACAAAGGCAAGGGTATAGTAATAGGTGTACGCGATTTCCTTCTAACAACATGTAAAAACAGATAATAAAAACATATAAATGTGTCACAAATGAATAAACCAAAAACTCGGCACAGTGGTTGTGCAAATAATGCTAATTACCAAACTTAGTAAATTCAAATCATTTTTGCTGTGATTAAGTTAATTTTCAATATGTTTTGCTTAGAGGATGAAAAGCTATAACTTTTAACTACAATTGGGATATTTGATGTATGCATGAATCATGCACATGTATTTTGTATTTTTAACATACCACACGTATGGTAATCTACAGTGTGCCGAAATCTTTGCAATTAACTCAATCAATAGTTATGAAATACCTATACTAATAATATTAGCGATTACTATGACTAATGGCTAAAACTTGGATAACATGTAGAAACAATGCAATTTTGTTGCTCTATCTTACGCAAGTTATTCTGGTTGTCGAATACTACAGGGATAATTTCTAACTGTTTTTAATGTTATAAATTGTAAAAAGTAGCTTTTAGGTTTAAACAATCATGAATCAGTAGTAAATTTTGAAATCACCATTAAATTCAAGAATTTACTAGTACGTTTATAATGTAATGCAGATTAAAAGTTTTTAATTCACTCGATTAAAATTTCATAATTTAATCACAAGAACGACGTTTCGGACAACTATCCTTCATCAGGTTCATACAGAGAATTCCAAACAAAAATTGTTGTATTAATCCTTTAGGTTTTAATAATTATACGTGCATATTTCGAATTTCATTAAAATTGTCAAAGTAAATTGTGAAGTGAAACAGTGAAACACAACAGTGAAAAGCTGAAAAACAAAAAGTTGTACTGTTGTACTTTCGAAAAAAAAATCATCTCGAAAACAAATAAAATCTTTTAATTAGCATAAGCAATACTTGCAGTAGAGATATACATAAAAATAAAATGCGAGCATGATAAACATTTTACATGCCTACGACGAATATTATAATTAGGGCTGGTACCATTTCGCGTTTTTGGCCCTAAAAATTTTGCAAAATTACGGGCAATTTTTCGCTGTATTTTGCGAAATTGATGACGAAATTTCGCGATTTTTATCGACAGTTTATCTCAATTTTGTTTATTCTGGCTTTACTTTGCGGTTTTTACCATCATTTTCACAATTTTGAGCAGGTTTTAATACCAAAATAAGATAAAAATAATTTAGGAACTTATTTTTCCTGGGTAAATTGACGTTTTTGTGCAATAAATTCCAAAAAAAGTTGTTGGACCTCAAATTTCGCGGTATTTCGTAAAACGTTTGAATATTTCGCACTAATTCGCGTTTTTACACCATATTTCGCGAAGTTCGCGTTTTTCGTGATTTTTAAATTTTATTTTTTTGGTTTTGGGATCTTTGGATGTTCAATAAAACAATTTACCCAGCAGGGAATACTCTATTATGAATTTTATCGTGTTTTTCGCAATTTCCCAGCCCTAATTCTAAGCTATTGAATAAAGATTTATCATCCTTAATAGTTCATCTTTATCACCTGTTTTAGGTGCTTTATAGTTTTTCATAGCGAAACGTTGTCACAAACAATAACTCTTTCACCCGAAAACCGAAGAAAACTATATCCCGCTGCTAAATTGTAGAAACGTTCAAAATTAAAAAGAATTATGATAGTTAGTAGCTGATGACTGATTAAATTCAAAACAGTGATGACTGTTAGATAGATAAACGCATATTTTCGAAACGCTGCGTCATTTTAAGAGATTTCACAAAATGTGGCAAAGGCTGGAGGCGATCGACCTGAAAATCTGTAATCCAAAATATAAGCCATCATGATGAGATTTTTCAACAATTTTTTAGATAATAAATTGCTACATTCAAATAAATCTGGCTAAAATGCTTACCACAGTTATCACAGACGCCAGTGTCATCACGGTCACATCGACATATTCTCAATAATACTTTTAAATCTGGTAAGCGCTTGAATTCCAGATTCAAAACAAGTGGTGAGAAGATAAACATGTCCGAATTGGGCTGGGCACAATTGTGATGGAATTGTATGGAAAGCGTTTTCAATTCTACATAGAATAATGAAACAAACGAAATGTTAAACACACAAATGTTAGGTCAGGTGCCGGAACCCATTTTCAAACCCTTAAAAAATAAAATAATGAAGCACGCAAACGAATATAATTACATTGGAGAAATCGAGCATCGCTTATTAAGGTGCAAGGTCGGTTATCTCCATTTCGCTACAACACGAGTTATCGACTATTGTTTTGCTAGAGGGTGGGTTAAATTTGAAACGGCGTGTACACAGAAAAATTTACCTCCTAAGACTTTCGACATTTTTACTTCGTCGGTGGAGATGCAAATTGGGCTATCTCTAAGGGAATTTCCAAGTCATGTTAAATGAGAAATCCCATTTAAATTGCATTCAAACCTAAAGAAGGAAGACACTTGCATTATTAATCTCAACTAAGAATCAATTTTAAATTGGTGGATTTATCCTAGTTTGCCCATATTGATGGTAAGTATGTCTAATTTTGTAGATAGCTACACATCGTACAACCCACTTGACATCTCCATCGACGATGAAATAATTTCTACTTGTTTGATAACTATTTACAAAAAGCGCCGTTAGGATAATTGGAGTTAACCAGTTAACCCATCTTGCATCCAAAATGATCGCAGGTAACCTACATTACAGCTAAGAAAAATAAAATTAACACATTTTAAGTTACGATACTTTGTTTTCGTGATAATTATTACTTTTTAAGTTAGATAGTCCAGGTCTTGACGAAACAATTTCCAGGGAATCAAAATTTGCAATGTTCTCCTTCAAATATTTTACTTCTTCCAAAGAAATTCCCAGGAGTGCACCGTCGGCTATATCAGAATTAGCACTGTCAATAACAGATAAGAATTCCAGATCCTCCCATGCCGACCACAATTCACACCGTTCACCTACTAGTTTAACTGGATTAAACAGACCACCGTTAAAGCGTAATTCTTTGACATTAGGAAAGACCGTCTTAAATGTTTCACTTTCCGTACGAGTTGTGTAGAGCCTGAATATCAAGGATGTTACAGTTTTACAAACAAATGGACAAGAATTTCTTGTAAAATCATCGTTTGCAGTATTCTGTGAACTCAAATGGCCGATTTCAAAATCCTTTATAATTGCAAATTGCTCTAATTTAGGAAAGTACCTTCCCCAGTTTATAGTCGTTAGCCAAGCAAAACGGAATTCCTCTTCAGATTCTGAACAGATCAATGCTAAACTTTTTAATCCAGACAATTCCGGGAAATTGCAATTTTTAAACAACCACAACAGTTCAACGCAGTATATCCTCAAGTGCCGTAAAGTTGTCCTGCTGCTCAGGAACAACAACTCCAAAGTAGTTGTAATTTTGTTCACCCGCTCAGGTTGATCCGTTGACAGTATAAAACCAACGCATTTCGAAATTTCTATTTTTAATTTCTTTAATTTTGGGTATTTTTGGGCGAATGACAAAACATTTTTAATACCAGCAGTCCTGAATTCCCACTGTTTTAGTGTGTATACGAAATCTTGTATAAATCGTGTTAAATCTTGTTCCAGAATTAGCCTTGAGCAGGATGAACAAATAT
>JAQGAK010004523.1:0-12047 GCA_034696945.1 Lipothrix lubbocki
TTGTATTTATTTTGTATTTATTTTGTATTTATTTTGTATTTATTTTGTATTTATTTTGTATTTATTTTGTATTTATTAATTATGGGTACTTTTTAACAAAAACACGACATTGTTTAACAGGTTGTGACGAACATCGCGAAATACCAGAAATTCAAAGACCTCAAGGTGTTTCGTCATGTGTGTCGTCAATGGAATGAGTCATCCAAGCCATTCTTTCAAAGTAAATCTTGTGTGACTTTCAGAGCGCGTGATGGCCGTACCCGGATCCGAAAATTTCTCAAAGAAAATTTTGATAAATTTGTCAACTTTAAATTCATTGACATTGATTTTCAAGTGAAGTACAATAAAATTTACGAATTTTTCGTGCAGCAATTGGGTTCTGCAGTGCGGGAAATTTCGGTAGTAAAATGTTCAGCGGATTATGGAAAGGTGCTTAATGGACTTGCAAATTTGGTGGTTCTTTCGATTGCATTGCCAGGAAATTTTGAGGATGAGGAGGTTGGAAGCGAAGATTTTCGTGATTATGAGAATAATAACAATCAGGGCAAAACAAGGATAAATGTTAACTTAAATGTTCGATGTTTGGAAATTACTGGAAGCTTTCGAGGTGATGGTCGATTTAATTGGCTGGATTTTCTGGACGCTTTTCCGAATGCTGAGGTTCTATACGCTAAACCATTAAATTGAGAATTTCCCACATATTTTAATTTTTTGGTAGTTTAGGAAACAAATTATTTTAGTTTTGAAATTATTTATTGTACCTAGATTTTTGGGGGACAATGTCAGAATTCTCATGAGCTGACTCAGCTGCTCTCAATTTTGTCAACGGAACGGTTGATAAAAATATCAGACTTCAGTTGCGTCCTCACAGATCTACATAATTCCCATGTAGAAATGCTATTTGACTTCAAATCAGAATTGACTTCGCTTTACCTCAGTCTTGCAGATACTCTGGATGCAACTTTATTAACAAGCTTCCTGAAAAAGCACTCTCAAACTTTGAAAATCGTAAAACTATTCCGGGATGCAGAATTTTCTCTGAATTTATTCGCTCCGATGGATTGTAATTTTATGAATTTACAGTCCTTGGAATTGCATTCAAATATGGTGGCGTCCTTGGATTTCCTCGAGGGTATGTCGAGTTTAAAAAATTTGAGCTTGACCCAGTTCGGTGAATCTGAAGTTACATTCTACAATATTTTAATAAGAAATACAGGGAATTCTATGGTTTTCCCGAATTTGAGTAGTTTCAGTTTTGAATATTTTCTTGCGGGGGATTGCATTGAGAAAGCTTTTAGAATTTTCCCGAAAATGGGAAAACTCTCGACGTACTTGACGGATGAAACGGCCCGGGTTGTCTTTCAAAATGGGGAGTGTTTGGAAGAATTGGTGGTTCTGGGGACGATGCTGACTGATAAAGGAATTACAGGTGTTGGACGGAATTTACTGGAGAGGAAATATCGGTTTATGCGGGATTTTCGGAAGCAAGCTTATATCGGGGATTTAAAAAGTAATATTTTGCTAATAGTATTACTGATAATAAATGTGTTATTTTTGAATACTGGGAACTAAATTTTCAAACTAGAACTTTGGAGATTCGTTTTGTATCCTCAACCACAAGAGAAAATCACAGATTATTCGGTGACCTACGGATTGATGGATGTTGTCAATTTGACCTGCGTAGATATTTCTGAAACGGTGGTAGTTATTTCATTCGTTTTAGTTAATTATTATTTATTGGACAAGTTGCGTGCATTATATCAAGGTTTTCAACTTATCTGATTTTTACAATTTAATCAATATTGCAATTTTTGTTTGCAGATTAGTGACGAAGGGATTGAAGCTTTACAGAACAAACCAAATATGGTGACGGTTATTTCACCCTTTTACACTCCCGACGGCTGCATTTGCAGTAGACCCCCAAAATTGCAGATTTTTTAATTTTTAATATAATATCATATATAATCAGAACTACGTGAGAGCACATTTATCCTTAACACTGAAGGGTTAGGTTTGTCAGTATTAGAATTTTTTAACCAGTCTATAATAATTTTATAATCAAAGTCTTATAAATAATAAAATAATATTTGTAACCATTCTGTAAATAATAGTTATCAAATAAGAATTTAAGTTGTTTTTTTAACTATTTAAATTTTATGTTAATTACGAACGTATCACGAGCGTTTTGAAGTAATAATTTAATAATAATAATTATCGGAAATCAGTTACTTGAAAATAAAATATTGTAAAAACAAGTTCGACTTAATGAACCTGTGCAAGAGCAAACTTGACATCTTCTGAAGGGATATTCAGAGAAAGCCGAGTGAGGCTGGATACAAAATTTCCCGAAGACTCCATCACAATTAACCGCATAGTGACGAGGCGAACCAAAGCGGTTAAAATGTTGTCTGTGGACCAGTTCTTACCTGCAATTTAATTACTACTTAATAAGGAAAGACTTTACAGGTGTAAGCAAGCAACGAAACTATTTACATTTATTCTTGAAATTCCAAATTAATTCAATAATTTTAGAATGATTACACTTTTCTCACCATCGTAATTACTGGAAAGAAGCACGCTATTCTGAACAGCGCCATAAGACGTTTCTTCTGATCCAGTCCTTGTGAGTTCTGATATTACACAATCAAGGATTTTCTTTTCCAAGTCAGTACAGTCTCTGCAATGACAAACAGTAATAAAAATAAATATTACCCGCGATCGGTAATAAATTACAGCAATTAGTATTTATAAATAATCATTTAGTAATTTACACACTTAATTGTATCAATTTTAGGTGACGAGAACAGTTCCTTGAAAGCTTCATCCACTGCTTTAGCCCCCGGTTTATCTGTCATTTCCAAAATTTCCAAAGTTCTTTTGGATATTTCCAAGGCTCGTCGAGCGTCACCTGAATTAAAATGTTAAAAAATAGGAAATTCATTTTTGATATCTTGGGTTTTAAATTATTATTGCTAATATTTATAAAATTAATAAAAATATTAATATAGAATCAGTGCCGCAAACTAAATTGGTCATTCTTTAAATTCTTTGATATTATATGTACATGTTGAAATTACCTGAAATAGCCGCAACTTTACGAGATAAAAGTATCAAAGCATCTTTGCTTAATTCCTTCCGTCTTTTTTCGCCTAAAAGGGAAGATTCTACGATGATCTGAAGCTGCGAATGGTCATAAGGAGGGAAGACAACGCGCAAGAAGCCCTGAGAATATTTTCGGAAAAGAGAAATAAAATAAATAAATAATATAAATCAACTTTAAACAGATATACATACTTACCATTCTAGAAGCGTTCCTAGTGACCAATGCAGACTCGGGGAGATTCATGGTATTAAAAATAGCAATAAAAGAGAATTTAGCCAACGGATCGGTCGTCCATTCCAAAAGTCTATAAAGAACGGACTGTTTCTTGTCCATCAACTGATCTAACTCATCGACGACTAAAACTGTAGGCATAATATCTCGGGTAGTGAAATACTGCATAAGCTTCCTCAGAGCCAGTTTCGGAGTTAGTTTGGTTCCTTCATCCAACTCCTTCCATAGTTTCCTCCAGAGCTTCTCAGGATTTGATCCCAGGGTCAGACCATTAATATAAACATGCTATTGCCATAGAAATGCGAATTTAATTTGTTAATATTAAATGCTTTCTATTTCGTATGTAATTAAAAATTGCTTAATTACATTAAACTTCAAATCCGGCTGCTGACTCTTCAATTCATTAATGGCAGAATGCACTATTAAAGTTTTGCCCGTTCCTGGAACACCGCTTACGTACATGCATCTATAGGAATGTAAAATTTGTTTCATTTTCGTCACTTTCCTAAATATCTAACCACATGTTAAACGAATATTCTAATATGTGCTTTAAAAAACTTTATCCCTTACGACCTTCGCGAATCATTTCATATCAATACGAATGATAAATAAATTAATTTTTGAAATTAAGCTGAAATTAGGAACTTCTGTTAAATAAAAATATTATTGAATGAATGATGTATATTCTCAATTACCGACTCGTTTCGAGAGCCACATTATCCCTAATAAAGCTAGAAATCTCCTCAAATTGAGCTTCTCGACACGGCAATGGACATGTAGGAACTTTTCTTTTACTTCCTCCCATTTCCAGCTTTTGGTTAATAAAAATAAATAATCTTCAAGTAATACAAAGTTGTTTAAAATTTAAAATAAAAAGTTTTAGCAACTTTACAAATTACAAAACACTGACATTAGTATTTATCACAATAACAGCTTCTGTTCTGGTCTTTATCTGCAAATTTGCACAAAAGCTAAGCAAAGCATAGCATAAGCATACTTTTACATGTATATCCCGCGTACATTTTTCCCGGAAATTTTATTTGAATATCAAGGACATCTGCAAAATAAAGAAGAACCCTCTGTAAGCAAAACTGTACAAAATCTTGTAAAAGGAGAGGAGCTTTCCTGAGGTCCCGTGTGGCTTCTGTCGCCCTGTGATTCTGTCTTCTGTGTGATGAATTAATGAATTAAACATCAAAACACGAATGAATTACAAAAATATAAAATTTTAATTCATTATTTATTTGCTTGAGATTACAAAGTTTCAAGCAAATAGAAAATAGTTACTTGCAATTGTAAAAACAAGTTTTAAAAGTCTATATCTATTTTAAATACTCCCAACAATATGCCGTTTCCAGTTTTTAGTAATCTAACAATTATTTTTAAATATCATTTTTAAATATTGCATACAAATAATTTACTGGATACTGGATTAATTAAAAAATTGATAATGTTAATAATTAATTGCTTGTATGCTCATATTGCTCATCACTAAACAAATCATGTGTGAAAATAATGTAATTTTTCTCGAATGCAGCAATTAGTTCAGTCAGTCAACAATCCTTCCTTCTTTTTATTGTTACTGAACTGATGAAAGTGAGAATTCAGTGGAAGTCTATATTTTCTGTCTAGGGATCGGACTAATTCGAATTTGAATTGCAATTTTTCAATTCAATTCTTAATGATGAACGTTTGGGTCAACAGCAAGACAACAACAACAGTATAACAACTACACTATTAATTTACAATTGCCTTGCAGATAAAATCTTAAATACGAAAGCTCCCGCCGTTTTCAGTTTTTAATGCAATTTAACCGTCAGGATATCCCATCTTATTGCACTGAATTGTTACGGTGGTGGGTATCTCATCTTTTGCATTTAGGTTCACAAATGGGAATAGCCCATTTTGCATCTCCAGCGACGATATGTAATTTGATGAATTTTAAATAAACCAGCGATCTCCAATTATTATCATATTGATTTTCATTTTTATTTCTGTTGTATATGAGAAGTGTAGATGAAAAACAACGTAATTTTGTATAATAATTATATTAATGATAATAATAATTTATATACAAGCAATTATTATAATATAGGGCGTACTTTTACAGTGTGACGATACGTTCGAGACAATAATACAACGCTTTTTATCAGCCTGCTAATAGAATAAAGCGGTTCTTATATTATAATGCAGCATTACCTATATGTATGTAAACGTTCACAGTATAACGCATTTGACAGCACGAAATATACAAAATATTATATTGTAATAAATTGCAATGTATTTAAGGATTATTACACTTAAATTCCACAGTATAATTTGTTTCACAAAATTAACATCAACTATTTTTTACGTAATTATTTCACAGCTCCCGTTATTATATTTTTTTAGTAAAATACAGTTTATACAATTTTTGTAAACCAATAATAAACTGAAATTTTCAAAAATATTTTTGAAGAATATATAAAGCATGAGTTGTACTACAAAATGAGGGAAAAGTTTAACTTTAAACTTAATAACAAATATTACGTAAGTTTAGGAGGAGATAGAATTACAAATTGTGGATGACGTCCAACGCAATTTTGTAGATCTCGCTTCTTTAAAAAAATTTATTAACAGCGTTATATTATTGTAATTATACGCTCTAACGGACTTTTACATTTGAAAGCGAATGTGCGTAGAATTTTGCTTACAATTAAATTATAATAATAGTTTAAATGACAATTTAGTTATGGTTTTTAAGTTTTTAGGAAACCCGTAATTTCTTCAATTTTGCCAAATTAATTCCAGTTTAATAATTAGAATTCCGTATTAATTTTCATTGGCATAATTTTTTTTAGCTAATATTTGTTTACATTAAGTTTACTTTCATTTTAAACCAGATGTAAGATTTTCTAAAATTTCCCTTTACAAATTGTTTTGCCTATTCCCGCCATTTTCCAGTTCCGATTTTCGCAGTATTTAATTTTTGAATTTACTCTTAAATTTGCCCAATTTTTTGTCCAAGCTTATAATTCAAATAATTCAATACAATCAACTGCAGTATTAAACGGGAAAGCAGAGGAAAATAATTGAAATTATTTAAAATATTTTGTATACCACACTGTACAGACGTTTTTCAATCTATGATTAAATATATTGTTTTAATAGTTTACAGATCAGGTCAATCAATGATTGGCAAAGGGTAAATTTAATGTTTTAGTATATATATTCTGATTTATTTTGAATTTTATTGACAGTAACACATAATCTATATATAGAGAATGTATATATGCAACAAATTCTTTTTGATTTGAGCGAAATCATTTAAATTTAAATATAGCAAAGCACTGTTGTATATTATGTCACATGATTATGATAGAACTCATTAACCGCGCCATTATTTTCATCCTTTAATTTACAAATTCAAAAATGTACTCTGCTTACTTTGCTACTCTAATTTTTAAGCTTACCAATTTTTATTTTTAGTCAATTCTAAAATTTAATCTTTCACCATTATATTTTCCTTCGCAAAAGATAATTATAAAGTACTTTTCTCCTTTTTCTTCTTCTGTTGAGGTTCCCTTGATTTATGCGTTTTTTTACGAATATTTTTGTTGTTGTTTTAAGACACTTGGCAAAAAATAGCACACAATATATTTATATTCATATACCATTTTTTAATAGTTAACTTTCCTTTCTTTGAAATCTTGACCTTTTTTCTATTACAATGTTTGATCAAATTCCTTTTAGATTTTTAAATAATAATCGTGTACATATATAGAAGCATAACTGTTGTCTGCTTAAAATGTAATTTTATAATTTGGTTTATTCTACAATTCCCACTACTATTATTTACACAGTTTCACAGCTTTGTAATAACTGTAAAGTTATATCATATTCTTGTTAAGTAGCAAATAGCAATGCCATTACAATATTATTTTATTTATTACATGATTTGATTTTCCTTATAATTAAATATATTCAAATACAAAATAAAATTACACCCGCAAAATTAAATTTCACGATATATATTTCAAACAGCGTGAGAGCTAAAAGCTTTTAATTCAATTTATTTTGCATGTTATTTGTATTTATGATTTACTTTATAGCTTGACCCTTTAGTAGCAATTTACATACTCGTGTGTACATTTTTGATAATATTAGCTTAATTATTATAAAGTGTAATATATTTATTTAAAGAGTTTGCAGTCAGTCGTTAACAATAAATGCCACTTGGATTTTAACAGTCATAATTACTATTTTTCACTATGCAGCGACTATTTTTTATTTTAATTATTATTAATTGTAACATTATTTTAGCTTTACAAGTTTTGCAATATTTTCTAATATTTTTGGTAATAGATTAGCTCGTCAGAACTTCATTTCTCGTGAGTTATTATAACAATAATAAGTAATAAAAACTAATAAAGATTTAAAAATTGTCGATTTTCTACAAGTAAAAATAAAAGACTAGAATTTGCAGTTCTATGGTAATATTTTGACCAAAAAGTCAAAATTCAAACACAAAAGCACGGTATACTTAATGTATATGTAGTAAGCTTATTGATTGTTACATTATATTTTTAAAACTCATGATTAAGTATTTGTGACGGGAAATATCATAACTAAATGTCAAAAAATATATAGCGGAGCGTACAGTTGACTAAAAGAGAAGCTTACAGTATTCATTTATCATTTTAAAATTATTTAAACTATTATTGCTTGTTGTAGTAAATAAAAGAATCATTTTAAAAATAATAATGATTTAATTTGAGTAAAAATATTCTTTCATGACTTGACCATAATAAAACTCTGTAGTTTTGGCAAGATTAATAATAAATATTTCTACAGTAAATCTGTTCCCCGTAATATAGGAAATTACAATTGTTTTGCTAAATTTATACAATTAAATGTACATATTACATATGTATATACAATATACGTATGGGATTGTAATTATAATTGATAATAGATATGAAGTTTGAACAAGAAAAGTAATTGTATAAGAGTTTTATCATTAGAACACGATTTTTTATACTGACGGTGTGAGAATATCTTGTATATACTAATTATACATACATAAGTAACTAATGCGAAGCTGTCACTTGACAATTTGATCGTATCGAGCAGTAGCAATTAATTTAATGACTATAATAGTTATACGTGTACCTATACGTATATATATAGCAATTATAGCATTTATATATAATCTACAAATGAGCTACATCTTTTCATGTAAAGCTAAAAAGCTATTACATATACATACAAACGTATATTATTTTCAGGCATATATTTTACATATCTTCGGTGGAGATGCAAAATGGACTATCTTCATATGTGTGTTCCTATAGATACACAGTGATGGACATCCACCATCATTTTAAGTGCAAAATGGGATAACTTTACTATCCTTCACCTATCCTGCACCAGGATATCCCATCATGTTTCACTGAATTGTTTTGGTGGTGGATATCTCATCTTGCACCGAAGTGATGGTGGATACCCCATCTTGCATTTAGGTTCACATTTCAAGATAGCCCATTTTGCATCTTCCCCGAGGATATACTTACTTGATAAAAAGTATGTATACACACATACACATACCCTTTAATTAATACCCGCCATGTTAATAAGAAACTATCCGGCGCGTATAATTAAAATGTTTCTTTCCCCCTTCCCGTAATCTTCGTCCCGTGTGATGAGATAAGATTTATAATTACTCCATATATACAAAAGTTTCACAAGCAGGAGGAAATAACTTGTGTGTGAGGGTAAATCTAAATCATTAATATATTACTTTTCCACTGTAACATAAACGATGCTTTCTTCTTCTTAAATTAGAGATTCGAATCGATGAAGCTGTGACTATAAAATAACGATCTAAATCCATTTTTTACACTTAAATCGGGTTTCCGTATTCTTCCAAAAGTCTTTTTATAATTGCACTGCATATATATGTGAGTCAAACTCGATGATGAAGATGATAAAATTTTACTTTTTATTCTTGTGTAAAGTATTCTTCTTATCCTTCTTGTGTAAAGTATTCTTCTTATTCTTCTTGTGTATAGAATTCTTGGTTAAAAACATTTAATTATAGCATAAATCAAGCAGATCTATATGATCCAATATAATTTCCCTTCCTATTTCTTTGATCTTCTTCTTCGTCGCTAATAATAAGAATTTTAGTATTTTTTAGTATCTGTTCCTAAATAGAAGGTATATCATTCTTTACAATATTTCTTCTTTTTATCTGTAGTTGTGTCCATCTATATAAGAAATCTCCTAATTTTCTCTTTGTCAAAAATCAGGGAATTTTTAAGTTTTAGCCCGTCCGAAGAGAAATTAGTACAAGAAATTCTTATTATTTCGTTCGCCATATATAAAAAAAGTATGGCGATGCGATGAGAAATAAATATTTTGTTCCGGTATTTTCACAAAAACAGCTGAAGGATTTTATCTCTTGCTCGTCGGCCGGACATTCGGCCCGCCCGGAATGCCCGGATGATGAGTCCTGATGGGAGAGGTAATGGGTCTTGGGATTTTGGATCCGGGGATTGCAACTGGAGGAGGAGTTCCGCCACCCCCCGCCCCCGGACTTTTCCTCGCATCATCATTAGACAGTAATTCCCATTGCATTTGGAGGCGGCGGAACCGATCCGGATCTTTATTATTAGGATCCCCATTATTACTTATTGAGTCCCGGCTCCGATCCGTCTCGATGGAGCGCGGTCGTTGAGCTTTTGTGGGCTCCATCCCTTTCTCCCGATCCGCGGAAGCTTCTGGACCGGTCGTCGCTGTTGTCGTCGTCGCCGGATTGAAATTAGAGATTTTCGGTTTGCTCGGGAATCTCTGCAGACCGTAGGAGAGTGGTCGGGGGAGTGCACAATTAATATTATTAGCGGAATTACTCGAGTATTTCTCATTCTGGATATTCTGAGCCGTTTTGGATTTGGGCAGAGTGCTCGTCTGAGCCTTGGAGATTTTCGGTCGCTCGTCCGAGAAGGATCTCTTCATCTGGGATTTCTTCAATTGATTGGCATAGTATTTTGAATTTTTCGACTGACTCTTGGGCAGTCGGGCGTCCGCACTGGAGGATTTACGAGCATGAGCTCCGCCAGCTGATACTCGACTCGACACTTTACTGCTCGGATTACTCTTCCGCACCACCAGGACGGTGGCTGTGGCTGCTCCTGGGAGCGACGACGGAGGATTCGATCGCGTGGAAATGAATGAGGGATTCATACTCTGGTGCAGGAGCTTCGCCTCATGGAAAATGTCCAACTGGAAGGGCAACTTGGAGAGCAGGTGCATGTTCACGAGCATCTGGTCGTACAGGAAGCGGGTGGAAGTGTTGCAGAGGAACATGAAGGCTTCGGGATCATAATGCGTCCGCAGGAGACGCTCCTTCGTCCGCAAAAACGTCAGCCAGGAGCCTAAGTTTCCCAGACTATAGAAGTATAGAGGAGAAATTACAAAATGAGAGAACAAATTATTACACAAATTATCCTCATTACAAAGTTAAGCACTCTCATCATCAACAACAACATCAACAACAACAAACATCATATAAATAAATTATTACGATTATGGCCATACGGTGATTTGAAATATTTACTCAAGGGGGTCCTCATGAATAATTTTGATCTTATTTATAGTGTTTTCATTTTCATTATGCAAAAACATTTTTTTATATAATATGGAAGTTCTAGATTTTAGGGTTTTAAAAAATTGTATTTCAAACAATTTCCTGCAACCGACAATTCTTAATGATTTAAATGACAACTGATATTTATATTTGCAATTATAAAGCAGACTTTTACATTATTGAGATTTGAATAAATTGAGGATTGAATAAATTCTTTAGAAAATACAAAATTATTAAATTCTTTAAAAAATATGAAATTAAGGAATTCTTTAAAAACTGCAAAATTAATAAATTCTTCAGAAAATTCGAAATTATTAAGTTCTTTAGAAATTACAAAATTATTAAATTCTTTAGAAAATACAAAATAATTAAATTCTGTAGAAAATACAAAATTATTAAATTCTTTAGAAAAACAAAATTATTAAATTCTTTAGGAAACACAAAATAATTAAATTCTGTAGAAAATACAAAATTATTAAAGTCTTTAGAAAAACGAAATAATTAAATTCTTTAGAACAAACAAAATAATTAAATTCTGTAGAAAATACAAAATTATTAAATTCTTTAGGAAACACAAAATTATTAAATTCTGTAGAAAATACAAAATTATTAAATTCTTTAGGAAATAAAAAATTAAATTCTTTAGAAAATACAAAATTATTAAATTTTTTAGAAAATACAAAATTATTAAATTCTTTAGAAAAAACAAAATAATTATATTCTTTAGAAAAAACAAAATAATTAATTTCTGTAGAAAATACAAAATTATTAAATTCTGTAGAAAATACAAAATTATTAAATTCTTTAGAAAATACAAAATAATTAAATTCTTTAGAAAAAACAAAATAATTAAATTCTTTAGAAAATACAAAATTATTAAATTCTGTAGAAAATACATAATTATGAAATTCTTTAGCAAATACAAAATTATTAATAATTTCTTTAGAAAATACAAAATTATTAAATTCTTTAGAAAATACAAAATTATTAAATTCTAATTTAATTTAACTTTCTAATCATGAAAACAAAAATAAAAGTTTAAAAAACATCTGTTTTCTGCACTGGAAAGGATTCAAGGACACCCTC